>VWPU01008024.1:0-10983 GCA_013398955.1 Callaeas wilsoni | reverse complement strand
CGCTCCGCTCCGCTCCCCGCCGCTCCCCGCCGGCCGGAGCCCTGCTCCGCCCTGCCCTGCCCTGCCCTGCTCTGCCCGCCCGGGCTCCGGCTCAGGGCGGCCTCGCGGGGAGGTCTCGGCGCGGGGGACCCAGGGCTCCTTCAGCAAAATTGCAGCTGCTCTTTACATGGAAAAACGGTGGTTAAAGTACTACATAGTATTTCAGTCAAAACGAGGAGGAAGTGCTCCTTCTGTGGACCACGGCTTCGGAATCAGCGCAGTACAGCTGTGTAGACTTTAAGGCCGGAAAAAAACACCCTTAAGATGATCTATTCTGTCCTGTGTTACGCAGGCCAAAAAAAATTCCGCTCCGTCATTCTTGCTCTCAAGCCTTGGGAGCACAGATCCTGTTTGCTGTTCCTGTGCTATAATGCATTCTTGAAGTACTTCAGGCTGTTCCCTTGTCTCACTGAAATGCTGTCCATCAGCTCTTTCTTGCCAGACTTTTCTAAAGCTGTAGTCAGCACGGTTATGATTAGCATGGTTATAAATACCTTTGCAGACAGAAATGTGAACAATTTTAAAACAAACACAGCTACTTGTTAATAGTTTTCCCGCTTACACATTTGAGTCCACCTGCCCCATTCCCACCAGGTAGTGCACAATCCAGCTGCTGGCAAAGGGATGGCTTGTAAACAGTCTCTGTTAGAGTAGCCAGGTTGCCACAGCAATATAGAGAATATAGTTGCATGAAGTACTGGGGCCCTGGACTTACAATCCTGCCAGGAAACTCAGGCCATCTCATATCCTCAGGGGATCCCGGTGCTCCTACAAGCAGGTGGTCGTCCAGTATCTCCTTGTGTGGCAGTGCTTGATCTGCAATGCCTGTATTGATAAAGCCAGTTTTTCTGGGGCTCATCCAAAGCCCACCGACGTGAATGAAAACTCCCACTGAGTTGCAAAGGATTGGGATTGGGCTTTCCATGAGCAAAAGTCTGCTTGTTTCAGTGTGTGCAATAGGTGGAACAAAAACATCTAAGACCCCTGGAGCAAAGGAAGGTGCTCAGGTGTTGTTTGCCTTTTATTTCCCTTGGGTTTGCTGTGACTCTTAGTTACAGAGGTGTGACCCAAGTCCACCTACTCAGGAGGACCCATCTCTGTGTCCTCACTAGAGGGTCCCCAGCACACAGACCCACAGCAGCACCACAACCCAGCACAAACCTGCCAGGCTCCGCGCAGCAAAGCAGCTCAGAACACAGAGCCTTGGTGAGAAGTCCTAACCCTGCATGCCTCAGCAGTCCATAATCATAAATCATGGTGAGTTCAGAATTACGAGTGCTGAATATTGCTACTCAATCCCTCTGCAGAGTGCTGCCTTCAAGCCATAAAAGATACCAGTCTATTTTGGATCTCTACCTTGAGACATCCAAAAGGGTCTGAAGGACAAAGACGGGCACACAGTCTCTTAACTATCAGGTTTCTTCAATAACTTCACGAAACAAATAGGAGATGAGGTACTTAAAAATCACTTATAATTTTAGAATATGGACTGCTGAACCCCTGCTGGGTTAGTATTTATATGGCAATATGTTTATGAGTATACACAGGTTTATAAAAATGTAATCATTTATCCAGCAGATGCCCACTGTGAACAGGATGATATTGTGTTCAGAGGTCAAACAAATCCTCTAGTTATAGTCCATGAGAGTGTTACCCTCTGAAACCCTGTTCAGTGAGTCCAAATGAAGCTCTGAGCAAGCCTGATGGCCATTTTGTCTGTGAGCTATGGGATTTGATGTTGGATACTGGAAAAGCGAAAGGGTGGGCTTTGCCAATGGGAACAGCACCCTCGAGTGGGAAAATGAAGTTCCTCCCAGTCAGCTGGACCTGATGTAAGCAAAATTAGTTCAGGCTGGAGAAGAAAAGGCTCTAGGGAGACCTCAGAGCCCATTTTAGTCCCTTAAGGGGCTCCAAGGGAGTTCAGGAGGGACTTTGACCAAGGGAGAATGGCTTCCCACTGCCAGAGGGCAGGGTTAGGTGGGATACTGGTAAAAAATTCCTCCCAGGTGCTGAAGGTGGTGAGGTCTGACACGCTTTGCCAGGAAAGCTGTGGCTGCCCCATCCCTAGAAGTGTTCAAGGCCAGGCTGGACAGGGCTTGGAGCAACCTGGGATAGTGGAAGGTGTCCCTGCCGACAGCAGGGGTGGGATGAGATGGACTTTAAGGTCCTTTCCAACCTAAGCCATTCTGTGATTCTATGAAACTCCAAATGTAATTGAGCACTGGTGCCCCCAGAGCTGGATGTGCCCAGGTCTGGCAATGGTGAGTGAATGCTTGTGCCTGCTGTGGCACATGATCTGGGCAGAGCTGCTGGGCATTGCAGCCTTACTGGTCCATCTGCCCATCAACAAACCTCTCCTTGTGCGGATTCTCGCATTTAAGTCACTCTTGAGTTGTGACTCTCATGACACTTCATCCTACTGTCTTACTCATGCACCTCTCGATCCTAATGAGGATCACAAAGCCATTATAACTCAAGACCAGGACACAGCATTTTCATGGGATTAGTTAATCTACTCCTGAAATAGATCCTGTTTATGAAGACAGGGGGAGGCTTGTCTTCAGGAAATACTGCAATTCCTCAAGTCTTGAGAGAGCATGCTGTGTCTAACTGGAACTGCACAGGTAGTTCATGGAAGAACGTGCCGTTATTTACACCTGAAATTTGACAAGATGCTGTTGCTAACAGGACTATCCTTCTGAACATGTCTTTCTGATTATCACTTTGTGGCTTTTTGTCAGAGCAGAGTAAGTTGGGAGTTTTGAAGGAGTCATCAGTAGCAGACAAACTCAGAAACTGATTTTCCTGTAGATCATGGTGAGGCATATCTTTATGGTCAGGCAATGAGGGTGTCAGGGGGTAGATACTGTGGCTGACACACTACTGATGCTTCTCAAGAGTAGCCCAACCATGATTAACTGCACCAAACCTCCTCTCTAGAAATGCTCATGTTCTGAATCAGTGACATTATTTATGCCAACAATCCTAATACTAACAGTCTGAGGAGTCTTAAAGTCTTCATGTCATCAGCTAAGCCAGGTCATTAAAAGAAATCCTCACTGTCTTCACAGAAAGTAGGTATCTTTGTTCCAAGTCTGCTGTCAATTCCTTCTGTAGAGGCTATGAATTCCAGCTCCACCTGCGTGCCTCCACATCTGCTTGCTCACAGCACCAGACGTAACACTGTTTTGGCACTGGCTGTGGCCAATGGGGTATTGGGTTTTTCATGACTAAGGCAGAAGGAGTCCAGCAGTTCAAAAAACTGTACTGCAGTAATGTAATGGACTGTATGTGCCAGTGGTGCAGAGCCTGTGTCTGTGAATGCCATCAAAGCCTGTACGTAACAGCAGCAAGAGCTTAGTTTTATTCACAGGACCTTTGTAAATTACACACTCTCCTAGAGAGTGTGCTCGGAGTGCTTTGAACAGGTCTCTACCATCTTAGTTACCCTGAAATGCAGAGTAGTTGGTGGGATTTAAAGAACGTTCTTGATTAGGAAAATTTGAAAATCTTCTAGGTCTCTTTCCATCCACCAATGGCTATTCCTGTAAAAGCAATGTCTCCTATGAATTTTCTGGAATAACAACAGTTCGTCTTTGAAGGCTGACATGATCTCAAGACATTCCTTTACTGCTGATCACACTATTCCCTAAGAAGATAATGTGCAGCTTCCTGTTAACACTATTGTATGGATATTTTGGTTTATGTACTTTCCTTTTTCCCACTTAGATCATCCTCAACTGTGTGCCATTCAGTTTCTTTATTTGTTCAAGCCTGATGGCAGGTTTTTGTTTAGGGACATTGGGTCCCCCTTATTTGTCTCTCAGCAGCTGTTTGCTACCTGGACTCTGTTCTAAATCCTGCAGTGACAGGCTATGCCCAATTGACACAGCTCCACTTCCTCTCTTTCCCACTGACACCCCCACCCCAATATTCTGACACTGGCGTCTGCCCTTACTGTGCCATTTGGTTTCTGAACCCTAGTGTCTAGGATCACAGAGGGACCTCAGATTCTCTGTGCAGAGACAGCAATTCCCACATCCCATACCCATCACTGCTTATTGCAGTTCACTTACCCGCTCCTGCTGCTGACGTCTGCTGCACTGCCTTACTTGCACATTTTTCCTGCCGTATATCAGCCTGAACTGGTTGTCCTTGGGTGTCCTTACAACCTTGGGTGTGCAGAGAAGGTGGCTTATTGCCTGTTGCTGAAGTTCAGTATCTTGAGTGAAAGGTACAACCTTGTGAGTGTAGTAAAAAGAAGAGAGATGTAGACACCATGGACACTCTCAGATACCATGTAAGCACCTCCCCCTGGCTCTGTGGGGAGGCACATGGCAGCAGCTTTGTTCCTATTTTAAGTACAGACCGAAGTATCCAAAAGCCATTTGTCCTCCCTGCGCAGCCTGCCAGGGTTTGGGTTACAAGCCTCAAAGACCTGCTATTAAGTGTGCTGCTCCAGGGGATTACAGGCAGGAAAGCTGTCCCAGGATCTCTGTTCTTCTTGAAAGGACTTCTGAAGTATACGACCTGTGGCTAATATTAGACACTGCAACTTCAGCAAGCAATCCAGTGCCCTTTCTGTACTGCTTGGCTCTGCCCATTCCTGCTGTGATTTCATCCCGTAGCACCATTTTCAGGGTCAGGACCTCAGGACTCACGTCACCGGACACTTAAGGGTCCCTTGCTGATATTCTTGTTGAAGAGGGTGAAGTGTCCCAAGCAAGCCTGCTAGAGTGTCAGAACATCCTCCCCTTCCCTTGCACAGCTGGTGCAGCAAACCTCAGGATGATATATTCAATAGCTGATTTTATTAGAAACAAAACTGACTTCATTTCCATTCATTTGCTTTTGAATTTCATTCACAAGTTCTCTGACACTCGTATAGAAGTACTGAGATGGATGTGTGCAAGTGGTTTCAGTCAGGGTCACTTGAGGTAACACCAAGAACAGGCAACACTGGCTGCTGAGTCTTCATCGTGTCTCTCAGCTCTTCATGAGTTGGTGGCCATGTGCTGTATTTTATATACACCTTTCATAACCATCCAGAGGCTCTTGCTCCAGAGAGTGCCAGGGCTTTACAAAGCCTTGCCATGGCACGGGTGGGACACTGCAGCCCTGCAGCCAGCCCTAGGAACTGAGTAGACTAGAATATTTCAGTTGGAGGGGACCTACAACAACCATCTCATCCAACTGCCTGAGCCCTTCAGGGCTGACCAAAAGTTAAGGCTTGTTCTTAAGGCCATTGTCCAAATGTCTCTGTAACACTGACAGGCCTGGGGCATTGACTGCTTCTCAAGGAAGCCCATTCCAGGGTTTGACCACCCTCTTCATAAGGAAATGCTCCCTCATGTCCAGTCTGAACCTTTCCTGGAATAGCTTTGAACCGTTTCCAGGAGTGCTGTCCCTGGATCCCAGGGAGAAGGGTTCAGCACCTCCCTCTCCATATCCCCTCCTCAGGAAGCTGCAGAGAACAACAGTGTCATCCCTCAGCCTATAAAGGAGACAAGACCAGAATCCTCAACTGCTCCCCAAGGGCATGCCATCCAGCCCTTCACCAGCTTAGTTCCCCCCCTCTGGACATGTTCGAGGACCTCCACATCCTTTTTACATTGTAGGGCCCAATTTATGGGATTGCGTTTCCGTTTTGTTGGGGGACACAGAACAGGAATGCAGTTATTACAGCTATAGTAAATTGTTTCAGGATGTGCTATGCCAACATTCATTTGCACTGCGTGGCCCTTTGCAGAGAGGAAAGGATGGTCTTAAAATGCACTGGTTACCAACTTGTTTTCAAATGTAGTTCAAAGCATAGGTTTTAGCTCATAAATCCTGTGTCATTTGCAATCCTTGCTGTTAGAGACTGGGGGCACTCAAGGAAAAGGAGTTTGTCTCTGTTGTGGTTTAACACTGGTTAAGATGCCAAGCACCCATGAAAATCATAACGAAGGGCTCATGAGTTGAGATAAGGATAGGGAGAAAACACTCTTAAGGGCAAAACAGGCTCAAACTTAAAGGTATAAAGTAAATTTATTATTAACAGAGTCAGAGGAGGATATTGAGGAGTAAAATAAGCCTTTCAGTTCATCACTTGAGATCTTTCTTCAGTTCGCTTAGGGAGAGGAGTCATTTTCTTCTGCTATGCCATGGTGTCTTTCCCACAGGAGACAGTTCTCCGTGAACTTCTCCAGCGTGGTTCTAATTGCATGAGTAGCAGTCCCGCCCAACCTGCTCTAATGCGAGTCCCTCCCAAGGGTAAAACAGTCTTCCCAAAACTGCCATATCATGGGTCACTAGTCCATGGGGTGTAGTCTTTTAAGGCTAGGCTGACCTAGTTTAGAAGCAAGGGCCCTCTCTCTCTGTTTGGGTCTCCCACTGGATTACAGCTTTTTAAACATCCACCTGCTCCAGTGTAAGCACCTTTTCTCATGGGTTGCTAGTGGATCTCTGCATGCCCCCATGGACTTCATGGATTACAGGGAGACAGTTTGTTTTATTATAGTCCTCACTATGGTTTGCAGAGAAATCTCGATTCCGACACGTGGAGCACTTCTTCTCCCTCTTTCTTTCCACTGACCTTGGTGCCACCATGTTGTCTTTTTCCACGTCTTCACTTCTTCCTCTTTCTCTGACTAGGAGGAAAAAAACTGCTGCTCATAAGTACCATTGCCAAAAAATTCCACCAATTCAAAGATTTCTGCAGGATCTCGCAGTGCTGAGAAGTTGATTTCATCTAAGTTCTGTGTCGGGGAATCACTCGCCATGTTTCCACTGCTGGCCACACGGCCCAGCCACCACCATGGGGGCAGTGGTAGCCACCACGGCGCCAGCACCATTCAATGTCTCTCTTCATGTGGGGTGCCAGGAAGGGGAAGCCGCCGCCACCACCACCCCTGCCCTTCCGCCCGCAGCACGGCTGGCTAGGGGTGGCCAGGCAGGCAAGGCTTGCCGCAGGCCACATTGAGACGGCAGCGGCTGCATGGCGCCTCACCACCCCTCGGAAAAAACCACCCATGCGCCGTTTTGATTTCCTTCTTAAATATGTCATCACAGAGGTGTTACCAACCTCTCTAATTGGGCCAGCAGCATGTCCATCTTCAGAGCTGTCAGAGACTGGCTCTGCTGGATATGGGGAAGCTTCTAGCAGCTTCTCACAGAAGCTACTTTTGTGGCCCTTATCCAATACTAGAAACTAGGCTATGCCAAATCAGCACAGTCTCTAGTCTCACTCTGCCTGCTGATGCCTGCTGATCTATCAGACCCTTGTTTGGACATATGGAAGGGTCTGTGTTGTGACACTGAGCCTATGTCATGGCTAAACCCCGGCTGGCAACCAAGTACCACACAGCTGCTCCTCACTCACCTCCATCCTGCCCCTGGTGGCAAGAATCAGAAAGAAAAGTTAAAGCTCATGGACTGAGAGAAGAACAGTTTAACAATCAAAACAACTCACAAAAGAACCCCACCAATAATAATAAATCCAATACTAATAATTGTTGTGAAAAGGAGACAGAGGGATAAAATGCAAGAGGAACAAGTGAAGTCCAATACAGTTGCTCATCACTCACTGACCAATGCCCAGCCCATTCTTGAGCAGCAATCAGCCCCTCCTGGGCAGCTCCCCCAGTTTACACACTGGGCAGGATGTTCTATGGTGTGGAATATCCCTCTGGCCAGTTTGGGTCAGCTGTCCTGGCCATGCTCTCCCCCAGCTTCTTGTAACAGCTCCTTGCTGGCAGAGCATGAGACACTGAAAAGTCCTTGACTTGGGGTGAGCACAACTAAGAAACAACAAAATCAGTGTGCGATCAACATTATTCTCTTCATGAATCAAAAACCCACAACAATGTACCGGCCACTGGAAAGAAACCTAACTCTGGGAGTTAAGCTGGAACTTTGTGCAGCTGGAAAACTATGACATAGTTGCCATCGCAGAGACATGGTGGGATAACTCACATGATGAGTGCTGCAATCGGTGGCTGTAGACTCAGAAGGGACAGGCAAGGAAGTAACCAAATTGGGGCGACCCTGTGTGTGAGTGAGTGTTTCAACTGCCTTAAGCTTAATGATGGCAATGATAAGGTTCAATGCATAGGTTTATGGTTAAGGATTGGGGGAAGATCATTGACCATCATAGACTGACCAACCAGGAAGAAGAGGCAGACAGAACATTCTATAAGCAGATGGGAAAATCCCCACTATCACTGGTCCTTGTTCTCCTGTGGGACTTTGACTTGTCAGATGTCTGCTGGAAATGCAACGCAGCGGAGAGAGAACAGTCTATAAGGTTCCTGGAGCGTGGAAGAGAACTGCCTGACACAGCTGGTAAGTGAGACAACCAGGGAAGCTGTCCCACTGGACTTGCTGTTTGTGAGCAGAGGAGGACTGGTGGGGGATGTGACAGCTGAGGCCGTCTGGACGCGGCAATAATGAAGTGACAGAGTTTTCGATACTGGAGAAATAAGGAAGGAGGACAGCAGAACTGCCATCTTGGACTTCTGGAGAGCACACTTTGGTCTGTTTAGAAGACTGATTGAGAGTCCCTTTGGAAGCAGCCCTGAAGAGCAAAGGGGTCCAGGAAGGTTGGATATTCTTCAAGAAGGAAATCTTCAAGGCACAAAACAGGCTGTCCTCATGTGCCGAAAGATGAGCCGCTGGGGAAGAGACTGGCCTGGCTGAACAGAGAAATTTGGCTGGAACTCAGGGAGAAAAAGAGCATTTATCACCTCTGGAAAAAGGGACAGAGAACTGAGGAGGACTATGAGGATGTTGGGAGATTATGCAGGGAGAAAGCTAAAAGGGCCATAGCCTAGCTAGAAATTAATCTGTCCACTGCTACAAGAAATAAGTGGACAGTTTTCTGTGTTTCTATAGGTACATCAGCAACAGAAGGAAGGCCAAGGAGAATCTCCATCCCTTATTGGATGCCTCGAGAAAAAATTGCCACAAAGGATGAGGAAGAGGCTGAAGTATTTAATGCTTCCTTTGGATCTGAGGGTGCTGGTCGACAGCAACTGAACATGAACTGGTGTGTGCCCAGATGGGCAAGAAGGCCAATGGCACCTGGTCTGTATCAAAGACAGCACAGATGAAGTTATTCGTTACCCCCTTGATAGTATAGTTATGAGCTGAGTTGGCACAGTTTTGTTGCAAATTCGATGCTTTCATCCACTTGGGTCTGGTTTCTTCCAGCAGCAAACTCACTTGTACAGAAGAGGTCAGTTGGTTGAACTGTCTTGAGCATATCTTGGAAGCCGTCTGTCTTTGACATTATCTTATGTTAAATGCTGTACCTCTCTTTGGTGTGCAGAGAGGCCACAACAAACCCTCTACGACTCTTCTATTATGAGCTAAATGCCAGAACATTCCATCTCAGGCTGTACTGCCCCACCCGTCCATTAAGAGCTTGTGGCCAGAATATGCCTAGAAGGCCACATTCTCCCACCACAGCCCACAGTTCACACTGGGGAAGGGTAGCAGTGGCTACAGTGGGGTCAGGGGTCTGCACCCCTCACAGAGCCAGGGAACACAAGCATTGGTGGCCTTGGCACCAGCTTGGTGGCTGACACCATGACATGGTGTGTTGGGGGCTGAGGGCCTCTTCCATGCAGTCGCTCTTTGCCCCTCTGGGGCCTGGAGCAAGCCCTGGGCAGCCTTGTGCAGGAGGTGAGGAGGTGGGAGCTGGAAGCATTATGGGTTGAGCTGGAGGAAGAGCAGTCCAAGAGCAGCACCACTGCTCCACTGCAACCCTGCAACTGATTCAAGCCCAGCTGATTGAATCGAATGATCAGTATGAGAAGCTAAATGAAAGCAGTCAGCAGCTGTTCCAGGAATTGGAACGGCTGGAAAGAGCAAGATCCAACTCTGTCATTTCCAGGCTGCAGCAGGCTAACCTGGAAGCAGACAAGGCATCTATCCTTCTGGAGGCTATGAGAAAGCAATGCTTTGAGCATTCATAGCTCAATAAAGCTATGATCCTTTTGATGGTCCAATGAGTGGCCTGAACTAGAGCTTCCTCTCATTTCTGGACAATATGTTTATATCTTTGGAGACACGGATGAAGATGTGTTGCTGTCTGGCCGCTTGTCCGCCCAGAGGCCAAGCAGGCGACGTGCTGTGAGTGTCCTGACCTGTGCTAGGCATGCAGCAGCTTCAAGGTCAGAGTCTCACACACTGCTCTCTTCCTCCTGCCAGGAGCTGGCAGCAGTCAGGTGTAACAGGAGCGAACGGCGGGAATAAGGGCGAGAGAGGGAATCCTGTAGCAACAGTCCAAGTCTTTATTCCCTGACCAGACCAGGGCAGGAGAAGACGGAGGCACGGAGGAGGTGCAACAAAGAGCACAGAATGACAGTTACACTGTCTTTTATGAACGGGGAGGAGAAGGGAGGTACAAAGGGGTAAACCAATAGGGAAATGACAAGAGGTGACAGGTACCCTATAAAAGAATCGATAGGGAGGGTTTGATTTAAACAGTCCAATGGAGAACACAGAATAACAGAACTTTCTAGACCTTAATTGAATATACAACAAGGAAATGAATAAACATGAAGGGTAGAACCAATGGATAACTAAGGGGCAAAGAGGTTTCTGGAATGGGGGAAGAACAACTAGGTGGAGTGACATCCAGGAGGCTGGAGCTCATAATTCGGTGCCACCCACTGCACCATCCTCAGACCCGCCCTCCGATCCACTGTCTCGGGTGGGAAAATCCACCCACTGGATGTCTTCATTAATCCTCAGCCCAGAGGTGGGCTGGACCACCACAACAAAGATGGTTGTGTTGGGGTTTTAGGAGTTCCTCTTTTGTTTTGTTGGGTTTTTTTCCTTCTTAAGGAATTTTCTCCATACGTGTTGCTAATGGGACATAATTACTGGACACTTAGACAAAGGAAGTTATCAGCTCAGGGGAGGGGTGCTGATAGCCCCTCTCTCCTTACCTGAGGT
>VWPU01008022.1:0-152594 GCA_013398955.1 Callaeas wilsoni | reverse complement strand
CCTGTCCCTGTCCCTGCCCCTCGGGGTGCGCTCCCGGCCCCCCTGCTCCAACCCTTCCCTCAAATCACCGCCTCTGCCCTGGCAATCTTTAACATTTTATTTCAATTTAGTTTTTATTATTACTCGGGGGAGGGGCCCGCTCTCGCCCCGCCTCCCCCGCGGGCACTCACGAGCAGCCGGGACTCCCCGCTGCCCTCGACGAGGTGGAAGCCCCGGGTCCTGTCCCTTCAAATGTGCCACCGGCCCGCCCCCTCCCAAAAGCGGGCACCTCGCGGGTGACGGTGTGGGGAAGGCGGTGGCCCGGCAGAGAGGCTGCTCCCAGGGCTTTCCCTGCGGAGCCGGGAGTGCCGGCACCTGGCTGCCGGTCGGTGCTTGCCTGACAGAGAGACGGGACACACCGGAGCTCTGCTTTGTTACAGCCACCAAAAAAGTATAATAACAAAGATTTAGAGTAGTGGCGTGAGTCATGTTACCAACGCCGTTGTCCACAGACCAGCTTTTTTGGGCTTCAGTGAGAGTTTTTAGGATAAAGGCATGGAGACAAGAAGGAAAATGCAAAGCTTTTGTAGCTCGGGGGTTGCAGCCCGGCTTCCGTCTGCCATGCTAAGCAATCCTCCTTGGCTCTCCATCAAGCAGGCCTTGCTTCCAACTCCTGTGGGAAGAGCAGCAGGGTAAGGTGCTTTCAGATAGCTGGATGGAATGGGGAGGAAAAAGGAGCTTCCTCTTGGAGTCCTGGGAACTTGTGGGAAGAAATAACTTGCATGGTGTTTTGCGAAATAAACAGGGTGGATGGAGGGGGAGCGACATGAACGCACTTCCCTGGGGCTGTGGCTTCAGGATGTGCTGTCCTCGGGGCTTTGCTCCTACCCAGCCTGAAAAAAAAAAAAAAAAAAAAAGATCCAACGGTGTGAGGCAGTTCAGTTACAGGGCTTTACTTTTTGGGGGGGAACATAATTCCATCTCAGGAAAATGCTCCAAGCTGGTGTCTTTGGCGCCAGCTTGGTGTTAGGGATGTCTCATCACATCGACAGGTGCCAGCAAGGCTCTGCAACACGATTTGGATATCAAAGGGTCTGTATTCCCCTGGCCGCCCTAAAGTTTGCTGCTGGTGTATCTAAGTAGTTCAAAGAGCTATCCATGATTTCTTGATGTGACATGGCGGGGGCTTTTTTAGTACTTGTGTGGGGTATTTAGGGAGCAGCAAGGCTCCATTATATTGAAAGAGAAATATTTTCCCTGGGGATCGGTTGCAGTGGCAGAGGCTTGAAGGAACCAGTCCCACTGCAGTGTCACAGGCAGCCGAGCTGAAATTCCTTACAGTAAGGAGCCTGCGAGCCCTTTGATTTTCTGGTAATCAAGCATGCAGAAGGCTTAGCACCCAAATTCAGCGGCTCCTGAGACATTCTTGGCTGTGCTGTAGACCTGGGGGTAAAGCCATTAGCAGCCCTACAGCTTCTCTGAAGGACTTGACCCGAAAGCAGCAGCTCATGGCATGCAGCGCAGGTGGGAGCGTTTTTCCTGGTGGGTTTCCGGCAGCGCAGGGGAGCTGCTTGTGCCTCGTTGGGAGCGCACAGGCTGCTTGCTCAGCTGAGGCCATGTCTCCAGCAGCTGTCTCCAGCATCTGCAAAGCTGCCCTGGCTGGCACAGGGGGCTTCCCTTGTGCTCACTGTCAGACGTAGCTTAGTCAGTAGGGGCATTACTGCAGTGGAGTAATACTGATGTTCTTTTATTACCTCGTCTCTAATTTCTGCTGAAAACCTTTCTCACAGGAAAGGGGAAGCTGCTGCCCTTGAAACTTTTCAAGAGAAAGCCTTCTGTATCGAAGCGCCACGCTCAAGAGTAATAACTGGATTTTTATAATACAAAAATAGCTACAGGGAATTTTTTCATTAATAACGCACACCAGTAAACCCAGTCTCAAGGGAGAGCGCTCAGCCTCCAGCCACAGAGATTCCACGCTCAGCTCAGGGATGAGCTTGACTTGTCCAAATTGGCTTCAGGGCTGCTGATCATGACGTGTGTTTCTAGCCAGATGTGGCCATCGGGTCTGGACCTGAGCACAACACACAGCAAGTGCTTACACTTTCCTAGCAGTTCAGCCGGCTTCCCAACAGTCTGCAGGAAGGCAGGTAGGTAGGTACATCTTGTACTCAGAGAAATGCAATCTCATTTGAAATCTCTTTATAAAGTTAATGACTATGTAAGATCCAGTAGAACAAGACACCATTAAACACTGTCTGTGTTCACAATCAACTTCCTGATCATAATCTGGGGAGAGAGAGCATCCAGCAATGTGCTACCCATCCCCAGAGAGCGGGGAGAAGAAATTCTCCTCTCCCGGAGCAGGTAAGGCAAAAATGATAACTTGCATGGTTGTGTGGACACCTTGCAGCCCCAAGTGGCTTCAGCCAGTGTGCTGCAAGGTGGCCAAATGATGCTCAGGGAGAAGGGAAAAGGGGCCTCTGGAAAGGGCCTTTGATACTGATACTACATGTTAGTTCTTGCACCTGCCAAAGGTGAGAGCAAAGCGCTGGTCCGACTTGGCACGTGTGTCAGCAGGAAGGCTGCAGGTGGGGTGCTGGGTCAGTTCTGGTGTCACCCATGCGTTACAGGCAGCTAACATGGGCTTTTTAGGGTATTTTGCCAAAACTTTCTGGACTTCAGTGGAAAGCAATGGAGGTCCTGTTGCAATTAAGCTTGAGAAGATGAATGTCAGAAATAAAAAGTGATGGGCAGTTGAGCAGCCCTTTTCTTGGTGAGCCTGTTTACTAGGCTGGGCTATGCTCACACTGGTTTTACAGGAGCAGGGCTAGATGGAGCCAGGCTCGCATTGTGACTTCAGGTCTATCACCTGCACAGCTGGCTCCTGGGCAGTTGTGGTTTGCAATTAGATAGCATGTGGAAAAGAAAAAATAATTTAGTTTGAGTAGGGCAGTGTGCTTTAGAGCTATGAGTACAATTCTTTCACTTTCAGTGGAGAAAGAAGTTCATTTGAGTTTATTCTTTGAAGGGAGCTCCCTGTCTTCAGCTTATGCTCTTTTCCAATGTAATCTTTCTCTGGCTTGATTAACTTTTTTTAATAACTCTTCTGACATTTTATTTGCTCACCTATAATAATTTCAAATTGCCTGGGAATCACTAGAGGATTTCTGAGACACACTTTGAAAATAATAGTAAGTAAAAAAGTGCTTTGGAGATACTATGATTTCTCTCTGGTTTTGTGTCTTCCAAGGCAGCCTCCAGCCAGCCTTGTTTCCATTCACGGTGGAGTTGTATGGTGCATCTGAAGCTTGGCAAAGCGCAGCACCTCCCCCTTTTCTCGTCTCTTTCCTTTCTTGAAAAGAGATGGCCCCGGGTTTAAAAGTTGATTTTTAGCTTTGATTGTGTGTATGTGCTATATGAATGCTAAGCAGCCTTTACAATGCATCCTTGTGATGTGCCCGGGAAGGCAGACGCAGGCTGTGAGGTCTCCCTGGCTTCCCATCATCCCTACGGCTGCAGTGCGGTTTGATATGGACATGGTTTATTTACGAGCGAGCTTTAGGGTGAATCCAGCCGTGTTATGGGCAGTAGCTGAGGGACCGAATGGGCTGAGCCACTGACACTTGTAAATCTGACACATTTGGAGCTGCTTTATGCTGTGGAGGAGAGGTATTTTCCCTAATAGTGCTGTGGGCTGGAAAAGGAGGAGGCTCCTGAGATGCAGCAGGGACCTGGCACAGGAGTGTCCTGACTGGATGATGGGTGTAGTTTTGGTTCCTGGCTGACATCCCCTTTCTTGCTTCCAGCCCATCCTTTCTCAGGAGCATGAGTAGCAGTGCCCCAAAGCCAAGGGGGAAGTTTCTCTTCCCTGCTGCATCAACAGAGTTCAAGCAGCTGAGGCTGGGGTGCTGCTGTTCCATCACTGGTGGCTGCACTGATGGAGTGAGAGCCAGAAAAGTGGATGTCGAGAAGGCACCGGCATGAATTCAGCCTCTTCTCCTCCATTTACGTTTAGTGTCCCAAGTTCACCCCATGCAGCATTAACACATCCTCACCCCCAGCTCTTTTACAACATCCCTCTGACAGAGTGGGTATTGTTTCCCTCCAGCTCAGAAGAGGGTTAGGGGTTTATAGCTTTGCAAAAAATATGATCTGGCTTTGTTCCCTTTTTTAAATCAATCCTTCCCTTCTGGATGAGGTGACACATCCTTCCGAGACCCGTGCAGCTGGGGATGCTGCATATATTTTCATAACAGAAATCTGCAAGCTGCCACAAGGTAGAAAGAGAGCACCTGTTCTCCCTGGGGTATTTCCAGACTCACTACCATCTTTCCATGTTCCAGCTGATAACCAGAGATAAGGGAGGAAGCCACAGGTGGGAGCTGTGGTCACCCGTGGTTTTTGCATTACTTTTGGAAGTGGTAAGTTGGGGTCTTGCAAAGGGGACCAATCGATAAAACCTGCCAGGGTGGGCAGGAGGCTGAGTCTTGCTGGAAAAGCCATGCTGCCATCCAGCCCGCATGCTGTCTGTGAGGGTGGTTCCCTGGCATGCCACCAGCCCTGCCTCTCTTCCCACTGGGATGAGGTTGAGGGAGCATCCTGCTTCTCACCAGTGCTTTCTGGGCAGAGGGGTAGGTGTGTGCCTGCTGAGGCCGGTGTATGCCAACACCAGGGCACCCAGAGGAAGTTTAATCCCATAGAAAGTGAAGTGTTGCACAGATTGCCTTGTTGATGGGCACAGATAGGATGAGCACAGAGAGTTCCCGTGTTCTCCCTTCAGCAGTGCCCTTCCATGAAGCCAAATGTGCCTTCATCAATCACAGTCCAACCTCTTAATATCCCAGCTCTACTGATGCTCTTGGTTTCTTTTGGGTGAGGGAGCGACTTTCCTTTTGGCTTTTTTTTTGAGGTAAGAGAGCAAATCTTTTTGCCTTTGTTTGTTTTGTTTTTTTGTTTGCTTGTTTGTTTGTTTTTATGTTAGAACTCCAAATATGCTCTGTCCCAAACAGGCAACTTTCAAGGCATACCTGTATGGGATAGAGGGTAAGAGAGAGGAAAGAAACAGAAAATCCCTCTACCCCTGAGCACGGCAGGCAGAGCAGTTTGTGGAGGGAGTGGGCACAAAGGAGGGACACCAAGGCGTGCAGGTGGGAGAAACATCAGAAGACATGGGCAAGCTACTCAGGAATAATCATTTTCAGCCAAAGCAGAGGAAAGAGCTGTTTAAACCCGGCGTTTAAAGCTACAGACCTGCTTTCAGAGCTCCGTGAATCAGTGACGGTGCCCCTTTTTATGGCTGGAGACAAAAGGAGGTAGAACATATTTTATGGGAAGACTAGGAGCCCTTGCAAGGTGTGTAGATGACGATTTTGGGACCTCTCAGGTGGACCTGCGGTGAGGTGCGAGGCTTCTGCAGGAACTGAGGAGATCTTTATGGGGCTGGGGAGGGAAATGCCCTTCAGAAAGCCCACGTCGATCATCCCGCCCTTCGGGAAAGGGTTCTGCTGGCCTGTGGGGACCTCTAGTGTGAGACTTGGCTTCGCACAGGTCTCTGCGGTGGCAGGCATTTAGGACTGGGGAAGGAACTGGGGTCTAGGGGGTTCCATGTTTTTTTCCCTGTCCGTCGCTGTGAAACAGGCTCCGGGTCTGCTCAGGGCAGGTGACACGGCTTGGTGACTGTCGCTCGTGGCTGGGCTGATGTGGCTTGGTGTTACACACAGAGCTGTGCTCAGACCTCCTTGCAGCCCTTCCAGATTTAACCTGTAACTCCACCGGTGGACCAGCTCTGTTGTCTTTGTACTAGGGACCCTTCCCTTGAAAATGCAGGTGACAACACCCCCGTCTGTCCTCTAGTACCAGAAGAAATTATGAGTGCCCACGGTTCTGCATTCCGACACAATCCTAACTCTGACAGTGTCTCATAAGGCATTTTTCCCACCTGGTCTGTTCCCGGGAGTCCTGCTCCTGAACATGGGTGTCTTGGCATCAGCTGCGTCACGAACCTGTTGTCCTCTCCCCACTGTCCTCATGCCCTGCTGTCTATCCATTGGTTTTCCTCAGATGGTCTCCAGCTGGTGGCCAGAGGAGGAAGGTCTCTGTCTGTACTTGGGTACATCAGTGTCTCCTTCTGGGCATCAGGGCAGGGACCCATGAGCCATGGGGACACCTGTTTTTGGCACTGGCTGTGACAGTTCTCATTGGTGTCTCAGGAGGCTGCAACCAAGATGATCTGCAGGAAGGCTAGTGATGTAGTCAGAAAATCATGACATGCTTTTTCCTGTGCTCTTGGCTTTGTGCAACTCGCTTTCTCTTCTCTTTGGTTTACAAAATGTATCTTCCTTCCTTTTTTCAATCCTCTCCTCCTCCTTCTTTGTCATTTTCCTGTAACTGCAGTTACTATTGTGGGATGGTTTTACTTTTTTACTCTCTTTGTTTGCCACCTGGAGGGAGTGCAATTATTTTTCATTACTCTGTTTCACCTGTTCTCCACCATTCTGGTTCCAAAGCTAAGGATGACTAAGGCACTCAGTCATTCAGGCTCACTTTGGCCAGATCATTCTTGAGGCTTCTTTGCGATTTACTTTTAAGAAATATGCATCCTGGAGACAGCTGATCTTGAAGACCAGAAATCACCTGAGTCTTCTGCAGCTATGGGTCCATGGAGTCTCCAATGCTAGGAGAGGGGAAAGGACAGAGTTAAAATGCCATGGACGGTGAGGGTCTTCTGAGCAGGAGGTTATAAGTCCATATAGCCATTTTCCTGAATAAAATACTACCAAATGTGGTTTTTTGCCTTATCTGCAACTGCAAGTTCTAATAGAGACTCAGCCAAAGGTTATTGCCATGTAGTGGCTTTACATGGGAAGAGAAGACTCTTATGCAGATGTTTCGGGGGTTTAATCTCTTCTTTAAACAGCAGGTTATTTATTTTTTTTTTTTAAATAATGTTTTCCTAAACTTTTTCCCAAAATACTATTTATGCAGATTATGAAAAAAAATGTTACCGACAATGTTCATTAAGCAAAACTGCATTCCAGTGAAAGTCAAAACGAGGATATTTTGACACTGACTCTTCATTGCACAGTTTAAAAAAATTTTCTTAAAGGAGCTTTGCTCCAAACTCATGAAAGGTTGTTTTTCTGCGTACCTTTCCTTCTTTCCCAGCTGTCTGTGTGTGGGAGCTGAAAGCAGCTAACTGAGAGCGTGTGCAGAAGGTGACTGCCCTAAACAGGATTTAATAATCAGGCAGGAGGAGGTGCATCGGCACGTGGTGGGGACTCCACTTCCTGAGAGGCCCCACTGTGGCCATGCCTCCCTTTGGTGGAAGCCCGGGCTTTATCAAGAGCTGGAGGGACCAACTGCCAGCTCTCTCTGGGGACAAGCTGCCATGGGACTGAGGTGCGGGATGAGGACCACCAAGTGCCAGCTGCTGGTGACCAGCCTCTGTGTCATGGTGAGCAGGCAGGTTTGGGGGGATCTCTGCAGAACCGAGGTGAACCTTTGCCATCCCCTCTCCGAGAGGGGATGGTTTTCCCACGTTCTGTTTTTGGCGGGCGGAGGGCAAGCACAGCCAACTGCCTGAGTTATCATTGCACCATGGGCGGTTATCACTGGCCACCAGCATCACCCCCCTCCTCTGACAGACTTCTGGTTTCTCAGGGCTGTCACACTACTGCAGCTCTTTCACAACTCAGCAGCTGCCTCCAAGGAGAAAGAAAAGGTCGCTTCTGGCAGAATAGGTGGTTTTCTGCAAAAAGATATTTGCTCCTGTCACCTTGGAGCAAGAGAGAGCATGGACCTGCTGCAGTCACGCTTGCTGCTGGGAGGGTGGTCCACTGCAGGTGGGATCAGTGAGGATATGAAACTGCAAGGCTTTGGTGGAAGTGTGTGTGAGAAACCTGTGGATCAGCACTGCAAAGTGAAAGCAATTCCAGGGACTCTATCAGCTTTTGAAGCAAATTCAAGGGGAGTTTCTGGACATCTGCTGTTAGAGCTGATGGGAAATGGTGGAAACTGGAGAACACTTCTCCTGGATGCTTTGACTTGTATGTTCTCGTTGCCTTTTTGCTTCATCAAAACTTGCCAGAGTAATAATAATAACAACAGCAATAATAATAATAATCTGTATTTGGTTCAAAGAGGGTTGGTGGCTTGTTAAGAGTGTAATTAAAAGATAATACCTTATTTTGGGCCACAGGTGAAGCTTGTAGTTTTTCCAAATTTCAGCATTCCAAGACTGCAGTGGCTGTAAAGTGGCTCTCTCTTCCAAATAATAGAATATGCCATTTGGAGGAAATGAAAGGAGGATTGGTACCAAGCATTTTTAGAGGAGACATTAAGGCACTGCCACTGGGGATGGTTAGAATCACATTTTTGCTGCTGGGAGGATTTTAGACTGGTGTTTCTCAGAAATCTGAGCTAACTGGTGTTGCACTTAGTATTTTGCTGGGCGGGGGTCAAGATACGTAGTGATGCACAGTCTGAAGGATCAGAAGGTGCCACAAATTAGGTTAGCCAAAATGCTACGGTTTGGATGGATTTAGTCTCTGAGACCGTAAGCCTCCAGCAAAAGCTATTAGAAAATGTCACACAGTGGGGATTATGTTGAGATCACACTGTCACATTTGACACAGGTATAGCTGCCTCGTGTTTCCATATTGTAAAGGCACAAAATGATGAAGCCTTGTCTTCGGAGCTAGGAGTGGCCTTACATTTTGTATTTTCCAGGTTCATTACACTAGATTTGGAGCTAGTTTTGCTTCTGGTGCCTTCGTCTCAGTCATGCTGCAAGGAGCCCTGCCCTAGAGCCAGGTGCCATCAGAAATGTTCCCTCTCCATCACCTGGAGAGGTGATGTGCAAGTAGTTACTCCATGCCTTAGGCATACCAGAGCTCTCAGGGGTGGGACAGAAACAGACAGGCCAGCAACACCTTGCAGAGACAGAAACCACCATAGACAACTTAGAGTAGTACAGGACTCAGCTCTTTGTACTCTACCATAGGAAACAGAGCCAACAGCAGGCAGTGAGACTGGTATTGCAAAGAGCAAAGCAGAGAACTTTACCCGTGCCCAAAGCCACTCTTGAAACTGGCAGCCCTCACAGCTGCAGTCTGCAGAGTGGGGTGGCACTGCACAGGTGTGCTGCAAGGGCATCAGTCCTCTCAGTTTTCTTCATGTGGTGGGAATTTAATCCATGGGCACTGGCCAAGACACTGTGGTCTGCACAGTGTCACGTGCACTCATTATGAAAGAGAGAAAAACAGCTTTAGTATTTTTAAGTGTCTGGGGTTTGTCCTTTTATGTGCATTTTGGGGTACATGTGGTGGTCTCTGGATGATCAGGCTGTCTGCATTTGCACGGGACTCAGAAGTATCCTTATATGCCTCAAACCTTTGTCTGCATCCAGCAAGAGCGGCTGCCATGTAAATCCCTTCCTGAAACCCTTTCTCTTCCAGCTGCTGGGGCTCTCCATCGCCACACTGAGCACAGTCACCCACTACGGGCTCCGTTTCACGCTCATCAGCAATGTCTCCCTGGACAGCAACTCCTACAGGGTCATCCACAACACAGGTACGTTGTAGTCACATCCCAGTGAGACCTTTGGTGATACCTGGAGCTGCAAAATTCCCTAAAGCGATTGAAGAAAATGCAGGGACATCTCAAGAGGAGGATGGAGCTGGGTTTTGGAGGATGCATTAGGACTAACACAGTCCCACAGGCACTTTCTTTCCCCTATCAGACCTGCATGCCTGTAACCAGGATGCTGTGGGAGCACAAGGTGCTCAGGTGCTTCTGTGTTTGCACCTGTTCCTCTGTTCACCATGTCCCCATCCTGCCCCTGTGCTGTGGTAAGAGCTCAGGAGGAGCTCTTCAGTCACTAAAGGTGCTCTGAGGCTCTTAGGAGACTGGGAGCAGGGGAAGAGGAACTATAGGAGTTGAAGCAGAACATAGAAAATTGAGGTTGGGAGGAGATATACATGGCAAAACCTAGAGTTTTTCTGAGGAAATGTGGGGTATTTTCGCTTTCACAAAGGAGAAGTATAAACTGAGTCTCAGGTACAAGGCTAGAGCAAAGATAGCCCAGATACTGAAGTACCCTGCTCGCCATTGCTGCATTTGCATCTGCTGCTTCTCCCAAGCTGTACTCTGGGCTTAAACACACTCACACCCTCTCGAGATCGTGGTTCTCAATTTCAGTTTAACAAGGCAGGTGTAAAAACTATGCTAGTCCAAAGCTAACGTACATTCCTTCCCTGTTCCTTCACATACGGGGGTTATATATTGGCACTGAGTGCAGCCTTGCAGGCTCTCCCACCCCAGCCACCCCTCTCCAGCAATGCTTCCACGTGCCTTGTTTGCAAGCACTACCTCTGCACGGTTAGAGTAGCAAAGCCCTTTACAGCACTGTGGTCCCTGGGCCCTGCCCCAGGGTACCGGCTGTGATCCTGCCCGAGCCAGGAGGAAACCAGAGGGTGAGTGTTGCACCAGATTAGCAGCGCCCGGAGTCCCGATAGGGGCAGTGGGACAGCTGCTGCACACCAGCCCCCATTCGGGGGGATCCTTATCACAGTGCTGAAGTAATTGGCAGCTTGTGGTCTGTTGGGTGGACCAACAACATTTTAGGCTGCTTCACTCTGCTGGAACTGTGGGAACCACTCAGAGGTTTACAGCCCTGCCAGACATACACGGCAAAGCATACACAGATGCGGGATATTGAATAAATTACAGAAAATTTTCAGTTCTGCAACCCGGTCATTTGAGGCCAGCTCCCCAAAATGCACTTTTTGGCCCCTCTCTGGGTGAAGCATCAGACTAGGCCTCTGGCAACTCCCATGTCTGTCTTCCTTCCAGCTTTCTACTTTGGGATCTGCCTGAGCATGACCCTGATCCTGGCAGCTCTGCTGAGCTCCGCCGCCACGGTGCGGGAATCGCAGTGTCTCACCGCCATGGTGCGTATCGTACCCACAGGGACTGGCTGGGAGGGGCTTTTTGTCACCTGGGGCTGGCCTCCTTAACATGTGGTGCTGGGGGCTGCGTTGCCTTATGCCTGGGAGAATGCACGCCCGGGGAAGGAGGTCCTGTTTTTCCACCTTGTGCTGCAAGGGGACATTTTTGAAAAAGCGTGACCTTGCAGAGCTCTTCAGGCTGAGGATTGCATCATTCTGTGCCTAGTTTCTTTTGCCAAGGTCCTGTGTATGCAGCTTTCAGAGGGAAGGTGTTTATCTGCCAAGCAACTATGGTGATGACAATTCCCAGGGTATTTTTTTTCTCCTCACCAAGTCAACACATGGTTTGTGTGGGGAAACCTTAGCAGTGTGATTTTGAGTCTCACATGCTTCCCCCGACTTGTGACAGCAAATTAGCCACAATTTTTCACCTTGTCACTGCAAACATCCACCACAGTGGTGGTGTGAGGCATACAAAGCATGGCAGCAGGCATGGGGAATTTGGGCTGGACCCTGAATTTCAGCCTACAAGGAGAGGTAGCATAAGAGCTGAAATTCTCCCTTTCTCCTTTCCATCATCCACGGTGAAGTGCCTGTTTGGGCCTGGACCATGTCAAAAGTAGTAAACTGGACTGTGAGCTCAGCTCCATTTAAAAACAGAGCCTGCATGTGGGGCTCAGTCTGCACTGACCAGCTTCCAGCCTTGGAGCTGGAGGGATGAGTGGTAAAGTGCTGCTCACTGCATGTTTACCCATGTGAAGGGCAGGAGTTAACAGGTAGGTCGTTGAGCATGAAATCGTGTTTAATATAAAATAATTGCATTGCTGCCATACACTAACCTTAAAGAGATTTATCTAATCTATGTAATTGGGGGAAATTATATTGATGGCAGAAATGAGAGGCTGATACCTTAAAATTCAGTGCAAAGCAGTCACTGAAATTGGTGTTTTCACCTTCTCAATAAACCATCTTCCTTTCTCTGTCTGAGATGCCCAAAGGGGCCTGAGTTCCCATGAATTAATTAGAACATATGTAACTCTCCTCTCATTCGCTGAAGTGTTTTAAACGTGTGCCTGCAATTACTACATCTAAACCAATGGGTATATACAGATCAGTGGAGAATGTCACGGCTCCCTGAAGATACAGTCAAACTTCTCTATAATGTTTATTTGTTACCTTACTGTCTGGTATAGTTTGGGGCATACCACTCCACAGAACAGGCTGTTAAAATCGTAGCCATTTCCTGAAGCGATAGTTAAAGAGTGCCAGCACATACTGAGTGAACTCCAGAGCTGCTGTCCAAAGAGGGCCACACGGTGCTGCTCTCCCTTCCCATCGTAACGTGGGTGATCCTTTCCTCCAGCCACCCATCATCTCCCCCAGCCCGGCTGGTTTGGGGTATCACAGCCAAGCTCTGCCCGCCAAAGCAATCCCTGGCTGGCAGAACCCTCAAACTGGCTATTTTTGTGGCTCCCAATGCCTCCTGTTGGCTTGTCTTTAGCTTCCACAGTTTCGGCGGGGCTGGGATGGAGAATGTGGCCGTCTTCATTCTGGAGCCCTGACGGCACGTTTGCAGGGAAGTCACGGTTTCGCTGCCTTGCAGGAAGCAGAGGAAGGGTGCGAGGTGCCTTCCTCGCAGCTATGGCGACGAGGCTGCTCTCAGCAGGGATAACGGGATGCCTCTTGGCTGCCTTGAAGCTCCGTTTCCGCCGGCTCCGCGCCGAGCCGTGGGGCAGGAGGCAGAGGGCCGCTGGCAGCCGGGCGGGGCCGCTCCGGCGCCGCGCTCCGCCGCTGGAGGGGGCCGCGGGCCCGCCGGCCGCTCCCGCTCCCCGCGCGCTCCGGGAGATGCTGCGGAACGCGCCGGGAACGGGAGCAGCCCCCGAGACCCCTGCGGGGTGCTGGCACGTCCCCAGCCCTCAGGAATTAACGGGAACCCTGGGAAGACGCTCAAGAGCTGGCCACTAGCAAGGGTATTCTCGGTTCCAAATCGTTCAAGGAGCTCATCGGCGTCTTAAATCACACGGGGCGGGGCTTTGCCTATTCCTATAAATCACCCCCTCCCCTCCCAACTGAATCTTCCACCAAGGGCCAGCTCTCTGCTTGTTTTCCTCCCAGTTCCCACTCCCAAGGCACACATGTAATCTCTGATCTGCCAGCAAGAAGCAAAGGCAGGGAGAGCCAGCCCTGACCGCTGCAGCGAGGTGTAATTGCAGGCAGGAGTGGGGTTTGGCTCTGTGGGGCTCCAAAACGTGTCAGTGTGTTGTCCAGCCCTGCTGATCCCTACTGGGCTGTAGCTCATAGGAGCGATCAGGCCTGCTGATTGGAGCTTTTTTCCTGCTTCTGCAATGGAGAGGATCTTTCATCTTCCCCCGCTATTGATTTTAAAGGACTTTTCCTCCCTGTGTAGAGTGTGTCTTATTTAGAAGACCATTTAATTCACTCTTTAATCAAAGAGGGAAGACACCAGACTATTTGCCTGACATCTGTGGCTGTCCAGGAAACCAAGCCATGCTTAGAGGCTGTCTGCATCAATGTGGCTAATCCACCACAATGCCACTTGGTAAACCAGCAACCCTGGGGAAAGGCTGACCAGGATGCAGATGGGCTTACAGGAGCATTTTTTTTTCTGTTTGGGTTATATATGCTCACACTGCCTGGCTATCTGGAGGTTCGTGTGCCTACAGAGGAAGGGTCTCTGGTCTTTGCAGGCCTTACTGGTGCTGTTCTAATAACAGTAACCAGAACAGGTCAAACTGGTTTAAGCACACAGGTCTCAGGAGAGAGCTGCATTAGCAGCATCATGACACCAGACAGATGCTGCTGTGCATCCACTGCTGCTTGTGAGGAAGCTGGTTTCAAGAAAGTAATTGAGAACTTAAGGATAAAAAATTATGTTCTAAAATTCAGGAATATTACTCCTAAATCTCCTTTTAAACAAGGAGAATAGCAACAAGCTTATTGACTGTCCTCCAGCTCAGGAAAAACCCTGCTTTCTGGTGATCCATGGCCCATCATGCAGTCAATCCTGAATGTAAATATCCTGCAGCTTTCACAGCCCCTGGAGGCTGTGTCACTATTGAAGGGGAAGAAAAGGAAGGAAAACAGCAATTTTCCTAGTGCTGTTTGTACAAAGGAAAGACTCTGGTACCGGTGAGGTTTAAAGCATCATGTGTTGTTACCTGGTCAGACAGAGAAAGGCAAAGAAAAAAAGTAGGGAGCAACATGCCAACCATAATATCCCAGCTGAAATTCTTACATCTGAACTTTACAGCTTAAAACCTGACTTGTATAGAGGAAAATTTGTGTTCAGGATGGAGCAGATGTTCCAAAAAAATTCAGTGGAAAAAGCCTCAGTGAATGCCCGATATAACCCAGTTTTTCACCAAGATTGATGAGCTAGTAGGGCCAGCACACAGCACAGGCTGTTTGCTTTATTATACCCAGGTGTAGGCCAGTGTGTAGAGGGTCCTTAAGATCACTGCAGCACACTTCAGCATCTTTCTTTCTAATTTAATCTGTCTCCTGTGCTCTCCCTCGTGGTGCAACACTTCTGAGTGAGGCATCTGTGTGCCAGTGGCAGAGCTGGTGCCGAGGACAGATTCCTCTTTCGGACCGATGTCCCTGACTCATGTTTGCTCTGCGGAAGAGCAGAAGCATTGCGTGCTTTTAGATGAACTGGGTCAGGCAGGGAGGGACACAACCTGATGGATGCCATCTGAAGTTTGCTCCCCCTTTCCCCGCCCCTGGGCTCTGTAGTCTGGCGGGGAGCTGGCCCTTGCAATGACCACAGCAGCATCAAAAAGCAGCTGGAGCAGACCAGGGCAGAGGTCGACTCCTTCCCTGGAAGTGTGGGAGTTTGGCAGAACACAGCTACAGAACACAGTCTGAGCTAAAGGATCCCTCCCTCAACCAAAGCAGGCCCCCTTCACCAAAGGGGAAGCATCAGAAAGGTGAATTAAAAGAAACACCAGCCAACAGGCAGGGTGCTGTTCCTGTGGATTCTGCCAAGTCTGTTGAAGAGAAATTGTTCCTTGCAGCAAGGATGGAAACAAGGTCATTCATAAAAGAGTAATTGATGTCTGCCTGGTGACAGCCCTCCACAGGGCTGATGTGGCTGTCTCTTGCAAAGGGAGCAGGTAGCAGTCTGTGCCTGGCTCCGAGGAGCTCCAAGGGTCTGGGAGATGGTGAACCAGCCTCGACCCTTTCACATTTTGTATGCAAACTGCACGTTGCCTTTTTGTTTTTTCCTCCAAATGTCTTCTAATGTAATTATAAAGTTGCTCTTCCAAAAGCCTTTTGGCTTGGAGGGGAAAAAGCAGGCTATAATTCATTTATAAGATGTTCTTGGAGCCATGTAATTGCTGTCCACCAGCTGGATGGAGGGGGAACTTCCCAAGGGGCTGCATCTTGCTATTCCCAGAGAAACCAGACAGAAATAAAGGGAGAGCTGATGCTGAACCTGGAGGACTGAGATATGGGGTGGAGCTGAGGAAGGGAAGATGAGAAGGTGGATTTTAATCTGATGGGAGTTCTGGCCCCAGAGAGATGTTGTAAGTGCTGGAGCTGGTGAGGGAGGGAAGGGAGAGCACAGGGGAAGGAATCTGGGTTGTCACTGGCACCCTGTTGTTCACACTCTCCAGGTTCATGGTGGGTCCCCTCAATTATAATTTTAATGGAATGATATGCAGAAGAGTAGTCACATTGCTGTCAGTGCTGTTTTTTCCATTTGACTGATTTTCTTCTTTTAAAATTTTCTTGTCTTTGAACCTGATTTTGGTGAAAATGCTGTTTGTTTGGTGAGGAAGTTGTTGGAGGCAATGCAAAATGCAGGGTCTGGTCCTGTTGAGGAGCAATCTGACATGCCTGTGTAACCTCACCTCCTCCCTCCAGTTTTGCTGTACCTGCAGGGTTGAACCCCCCACTCCAGTTGGGTTTTGGTCTGTGATATCTTCCCCTGTGAGCTCTTCCACATCTTCCTGACTGATAACCACCTTGTCAGGTCAGCGTTTGATCAGACTTTTCCTCTCATCTCCTTTAGGGTCTTGAGTAATCTCATTTTAGCTCCTAGCAAGGCAACGAGTGATCTCATCAGCTATATGGCCAGGCAGCTGCCAGAAAAATAAATGAAAGGAGAGACTGGGCATACATAATTTAATATTTTTTGTAAGAGCTGTTCCAGGGTTTTCCCCAGTGTCTGATGCAGAGCCTGAAACAAGGCAGCCCCCAAAAAAGTAGTGAATACCAGTGGCAGTCTTGTTCCAGGAGCAAAGTCCTCAGGCAGGGCAGGGAAACAGTGCAGATGGACAAGAGCCAGCAAAAGGATTTTACTGGCACATTCACTTTCATTTCCAGGATTTGAAGTAACACATTTTCCTTTCTTGCTGCTTATGCATGAGTTTGTAGCTTTTTTTTTTAACTATATCTCTTACACAATTTTTTTTTGTGAGGCAGAACTGGTAGAAGCAATGTTCTTCTTCCTCTCTTAAGCATGAATTTGGTAAAATTTCATGAAAGATGTAAACTTTTTGAAGTTATTTCAGCTATATCATACAACGAAAACAGTCATAGGAAAAAATTAGAAATCAAAACAAGGTACAGTCAGCTGGGTAAGTTTCCCACATACCATTGTGTTGAAAGAGACACAGTTTCATGGAAAAACTTGTAAGGGCATTAATTTTCAACTGATGCTTATTAATCACCTTTTGTCATTCCCAGACTAAGCTGTGGATTCATATTTGATGAGCCCATTTAGCTTTCAAATACTTTACAGGCACTTTTTCCTTCCTCCTTTTTTTTTTTAATGTGAACAAGATCATTTAGTCCAGCTGTCACAGCAGGCGAGTGCTTTTTATATCAGAGTGTGTGGTTTTTTTGGTCCAGATTTGTTCAAATAAAAACACAAAGCATGTAACTTCCAGCTCTGCAAGCCTAGGGAAGAAGACAAAAGTCAAGCTGTGTCCTGCATTGCTGCTGTTATTGTTTAGACACTTCAGGGTCAGTTTCTGGCCTTGATTATATTTCTGTCATCCTGTTGTCAAACTAGGATGGTGCTGATCTAAGGAAGGCAGCTTGGCCGTGCAGCTGCCACCTTGTTCACAGAATAAGTCCAGCTCCTCTTCCAGAGCAGGTTGATTTCTATTTCTGTCTCAGTTATTTGCTTCTTTATGGACTACTTGTGTGGGTTTTCCCCTCTTTGAAGCCAATACCCAAGTTTTAAGTGCAGGCGATTGAATTCCATGAGTAAGGACATGCTATTCTGGAGCACAGTCCTGCAGCAGAAGGGGAGCATACTGTAAATATAATGTTTTTATACCTCCTTTTCTTTGTCCAAGAGGAATTCGGGCAGAATAGATTAACTGCTCTGCAGGAAGCTGCCTGTTTTTTTGGTCAAACTCTTCAATTGGCCACGGTGTAATTAGAGGGCTCCTGATGGAGAACCACATTATTGTCCATCTAATTTCTTTTAAGTAACTGACATTATGAGGGATATTAAAAGAAGGTGATGTTTAAACTTTAATGAAACTTGCTCAAACAAGCATATTAAATATGTCCTGATTGTGTTTGCAAATGGGTATTTTTCTCCCCAGGCTGTAACTGTTGGTATCTTTCCTCTTTATCCTCAGGGATTTTTCTGTTTTGCTCTGGCCTTTTGTGGATTGGTCCCAGCTGCCTGCTGGAGATACACACACAGCACAGAGGTAAGTGTTGGCTGCTAGGAAATACCACCAGCATCTCGTCAGAGATTTTTTTTGTAGCAACTATTTCTCCCCTAAAAGGGACATCTGGTGTTAATTAAGCCATCCATATCGAGGTCTATCAGATCCATGCTCTGTTGCATCTGTCCTTTGGAAGAACAGGGTCACCTTCATCAGCTGCCTCTTCAATGGGATCATCTGAAGGGAGAAGCCATGGAAAACCTCATGCAGGGCAAATGCTTTGTGCTGAAGGCAAAACAAAATGCAAGTCTCATTAGCTTTGGGATTTTTTTTTTCTTTTTAGGGGATGTTTGCTTTGTTTTGTTTTGTTTTAAATGAGATGCTTGACTTTTGAAAAGTCATTTCCAGCTGGTTCTAATTCCTGCTAACGTCAATTGGGAGCCTCTATTCGAAGGCGGTGGCAGGTTGTTCAGGTTGTCTCTGGCAGTGGCCAGGAGAAACACCCAGGAGATGTGTTTATTAACATGCAACAGTGGTACAGGAAAAACACAAGAGTGAAAAATGGTGTTTGGGGTCACTATCATGCTGGACCAGAAAGAGGAGACTGTAGGAGGTTGAATTTGGAAGAAAGTTGGGTTTGAATTGTTAACCCAGAGGTTGCTGGTGCTGTGGTCAATGGGTGGTGTGGGAGATGCAAAGGCCTGGGGAAGTTGGTCATTATTCCCGTTTTTGCATTCTTGCACTCAAAAAACATAAAATTTAAGAGACTCGGAAGTGTAAAAAAAATCTTAACGTCTTTCTTTTGAAAGCAGAACCCTGGTATTTTAGGCAAGTACCTAAATAATTCAGAGAAGTGCTTGAGACTTTGATAGATGTTTCATGCAGTGGCTCAGTCCCTGTCTCCATTTTGCTGCTCCCCAGCCCCCGGCACATGCCACAACCTGCAGTGTGTTGAGCACCAATGAGAATGTGAGTAACATAAAACATCATCCCAGTGGATTAGGGGTTGATGCTGCCAGCTCATCTTTTTAGGCTTGCATATATTGAGGGTGATCGAAGACCAGTGTGTCAGAAGGCTGGCCTTGAGATTTCCTTCTGTGAGGGAGGAGCACAACTCCACCAAAATCCCAGAGACTCAGTCCGTATTAGGACTGTGGGAATTGCTTTGGCTGGGCATAAGGAGCCCTGACCCGTAATGGTTCAGTGTCCTGTAAATTAAAACCCAGTCCTGAAAGCGTTAAGGTGAGGGATAAGGTCCTGCTTCTCTAGAAAGTTTTTCCAGAGCTGGCCAGTGCCCACAGTAGTTGAATATCCTTTGAAATGTGCAGGTGGCTACACTGGACCAGGCTGAAGTTGTTGGCTAAGGTAGGAGCTGTTGGCCAAAGAGATTTTTGGCTGACCTGCTGTTGGCCAAGGTAGCAGCATAAAACCCCAGCAAGCACAAAGCAATGCTTTTTCAGATGCCAGCAGCTTGTGGCCCAGGTGTCTGCTGGTGGCACCTGCTGGTGCCTTTGCCTTTAATGTTCTCCCTGGGTTTTTCCTCTGTGGATTTGTTCAACTGCTTTGGAAATGTTAGGGTGAGTGCTGATGGCACAACAACATCTTTTATCTGTATGCTTAACTGGCAGAAGTGGATTCAATTAGAGCTGAGACATCCATGAAAAAATGTCTTTTCACAGCCTCTTTTTTTTTTTTCTCATTGTTTCTGGCAAAACTATCAACATTTATTACATTCACACTAGCAATTTAATATGGAAATAATTTTGTTTTCATGACCAACACAGAAGGGAGCGCACTTTCCTCCTTCTTCTGCAGACGTTAAATTGTAGATTGAAGCAAAGGCCGTGCCAGTAAAGGAGAAATGGCACCAGAAACTGTCTGGTTGGCACTGTGAAATTGTGTTTTCTAAACAGACTATTTAGTTTTACTGTTAATCCGCGTACATGGTGTAGCGCATAAAAAGACTGCAAGAAAAAGGTTGTATGTTGGGTTATGTAATACAAGGATGTGCCATGCAAAAAATATTTTGTTGAAAGTATTTAAAGGAGTATTGCTTTGCATATATCTTAATCACTACATCTATTTTTACTTCAAATTATTTTCATGGGGTTTTTTTTTGCTCTCAGTGCCCTGCCCACAAATGCACCCATGGTTATGGTTAGCTTTAGTAATTGGTTGGGTTTCTGTAAGCAAAACAGCTTCTACTAGGCAAAATTAGGGGGTTTTGTAAAAGGTTGACTTTCTGGGTAAAGAAAACCAGCAGTGTTTCTGACAACAGAAAAAAAATACCATTAGAGACCCTCTTGTGTTTCTCTGCTTCCTAAAATGCAAGGCAAAGCAGGGAATATAAATCAGGAAGATTTAATTAGAAGTGTCACTTACAGAACATATGGAAATTTAGTTTCAACTTAAAAGTAACCTGTCTCACTAGAGAGAGAAATGCAGATGTGAGAGAAGAATATAGGTGATGGAAAGAAATGCAGATATGTCTGCCGCTCCAGGACAGGAGCACAGTGATACAGAAAACTGAATGAAGCAGGGGGAATACTTCTGAAATCTCATTATAGAGCTGTTTGTTGGCTTGCCTTTCTCAAAATACAGAACCAAATTCAAGCAGGTGTCCTCTGCTGCCTACTGCATGTCAGTACTCTCAAAAATAGTTAATTGTGGTAATCTGGGAGGGGAAAATCAAATCCAGCCAAGTGGGTGGGTGTCTTGTAAGCCTGATGGGATGTACACAGTTATCAAGAAAGGAATGGAACTGAGGATGTAAAACTGAATGTGGATGAATATGGCCATTTACACGTGCCTGAATTGCTAAGAGCACCAAGGGGGTACTGCCCCCACATTCATGGCTAGAACAAAAATTTTAATTTTTCCCATGAAAAATACATTGACTTTCCAGTGGAATGCCAGACAGAAAATTAGGCTGTTCATTTTGGAAATGCCAGCTGGGAGCTGGTGTCAGTAGTTCCTGTCCTCTCCCTCCCTACTGGCAAGGTGCCGAACACAGGCAGCACTGAAAAGAGTCCTCCCCTCCCTTTGCAAGCTGGGGTTGGGAGGTCTCCCCTGCACTAATCCATGGCAGACGCTTCAGTGGTTTACTCCTGTTGGTAAAAAAAAAGATTAAAAAAAAAAATCTACATTTTCTTCATAAAGCAGACCCCTCTTACAGAAAATAATCTGAAACAGTAAAGCCCAATACTCAGTTAAGAAAATGTTTTCATGGTTATTATCAAGAGACAATAGGTAGAAATGTTGTTGGAATGTGATGAAAACGAGGTGCCCTTTTTGCATGTGTGGCTCTTTCAGGGCCTTGTTTACAGTACTTCCTACAGAGAAGCTGGGCAGGGAGAAAGGAAGAGTTATTTGTAAATATTTGATATTCTCAGACCTGGGCACTGTAAACAAAATAAATCTTCTAATTTCTCATTCTTTTCTGCTTTCATGACCGTCTGGATGAATTCTTTTAGGCAGATGTCAAATGTTTTAATTTGAAGTTATCCGCATTCCAGATGGACTCGATGTCACCATAGTCTGTTTTCTTAAAGTGATGTATGCCAGACATGCAGCAGTCATGAACCTGAGATTTATCGTGCTTTATCCTGAAAGGTTGCATCACAATTGTTCCTCCTCTTGGTGGGAGATGTGGTCTTGGTAGGGAAGTGTTGCAAACCTGTCTGAGGAAGGACAGTGGCGCAATCAAAGCAAACGAGAGACCGACGTGCATGGGAGGGCAGAGAATATGGGATGACCTCTACACGGGCGTCTTTGCTGGAACAGCTGTGGTAACCAGAGAAATCATGAGGTTTTCAGATGGTTTTCAGCCACATTAGGAAGTCCTGGTTCCTGAAGCCCAAGAGCTGAGTCTTGTTTTCCAGAGTTATTTTTATGGCAGTTCCTTTCCCACAAACTGCTGTCTGTTTAAGTGAGGTCCCTCTGTCATTCACAGCATAGCCAAAAAGAGCAGGGACCTGGAATGCAGAGAGGGATGTAGGAGAGACATGCCACATCTAGCACAGCTGGTGGGAATGGTTGCTGCTTCCTCCTGCTGCTCCCCAGTTTCCCTTCTCTCCTCACCCATTAACTGCTGCTTTACAAACGTGTCTGCAGAGGCTGGAGCAAAGCTGTACTTGCAGCTGCCATAGAGAAGATTTGGGACCCTTACTAACCAAGACGAAAATAGAATCATTAAGGTTGGAAAAGATCATTGAGTCCAACCTTTGACTGTCAACTAGACCAGAGCACTTAGTGCCACATCTAGTTATTTCTTGAACGCTTCCAGGGACGGTGACTCCACCACCTCTCTGGGCAGCCCTTTTCAATGCCTGACCCTCCCTTCAGTGAAGAAATTCTTCCTGATGTCCAACCTGAACCTGGAACAGCTTGAGGCTCTTGTCCTGTCACTTGTTACGTAAGAGATGAGACAACCCCCCACCTGGCTACACCCTCCTTTAACGCAGTTGTAGAGAGTGATGAGGTCTCCCCTGAGCCTCCTTTTCTCCAGGCTAAACACCCCCAGCTCCCTCAGCTGCTCCTCACTGGATTTCCTCTCCAGACCCTTCACCAGCTTTGTTGCCCTTCTCTGGACATGCTCCAGCACCCCAATGACTTTCTTGTAGTGATGGGCCCAGAGTGATGGGCCCAGAACAGGACACAGGACTCGAGGTGTGACCCCAGCAGTACCCAGTACAGAGGGACAATCATTGCCCTGCTCCTGCTGGCCTCACTATTTTTGATACAAGCCAGGATGCCCTTGGCCTTCTTGGCTACCTGGACACACGCTGGCTCACTGTCAGCTCTTACCCAGCACCTCCAGGTCCTTTTCCACTGGGCCCCTTTCCAGGCATTGCTACCTAAGCCTGTAGTGCTGCATGAGGTTGTTGACCTCACTTGACCAAAGTGCAGGACATGGCACTTCACCTTGTTGAACCTGAGGTTTGGGGTTATGTTCTGGGCCCTGCTGTGAAAGAGGCCAGCGGAGTTTCTATTTCACATCACCTCCTGCTGTTCCCTTTCTCTGCAGCAATCAAGCCGGTCCTTCCAGCAACCCTGTGGCCATGGCCCCATAACCCAGGATAGTAGGGTAGGTCAGTGACACTAAAATTGCTGCAACATAAAAGGAATTTTGCAACAGAATGAGCATTTTAATTACACAGATTCATTCACAGGTAAAAGCATAAAACAGATGAAGTTACCATTTCCCAACTCAAGAATTTGAAACTGGTGGAAATAGTTGTCCATATTTCTGTAAAGACCTGATTCCCCATGTCCTCTGAATGAAGAGGTTGCTTGGATTTACACTGGCTGCAATGATATGGTGATCTCTTAATTATCAAGTGGTTTCTCAGGTTGCTGGGTGATTTCAAAATGAGTTTCACTGGTGGCTTTTGGCTCCACACGAGTGGAAAGGCATTAGCCCCTCTGTGCTGCACTGCTTGTACTTGAAGAATAAATGTGAGGATTAAGCTTTGTATGGGCAGGGAATACAAGCCATTTGTCTACACCCTGATTCTCCTGCAGCCTTCCTCTACTTCCTCCAGAGGAACTTGTCTGCTCTCCACTTCTCATGCTGAGAAATGGAAGTTGAGTATTCCATGCTTTGTTAACTAGCAAGCAAGGTGGTACCTTTTGAGGTGGTTATTTTCTAACAGGGCCTGGGGTACATGGCTGGAATTAACAGTTGCAGCTGTTAAATAACAAACATTGCCACACCTGAGTCTTGTTCTTGAACAAAGCAGCTTCCCTCCTCCCTTCCCTGCATATGGAACCAGTGCTGGTCTTTTGTCTGTGGGTCTCCCTCCCAAGCAGTACTTTTGCAAAGCCAGAGGCAGCGTTGCCTGGGTCTCCAGGAGGGAAATCTCTCAGCGTGCATAAAACCAGCACATGCATCTTGTTTCTGCAGGTATGTAAGGAACAGCCCATCATTTCCCAGTTAATTTCTTAAGTGCGACTGTGGAGGTCTTTCCTCTGTGGATTTCTTAGGGTGTGTTTGTGTCGGCCATCACTGCCTCTGGTGTTGGGGCAAAGTCTTGCAGGGTCCAGTTGGTTTCATCTGTGGGCAATGCTTAAATGCAGGCTGAAATCCTAGAGATTTTAATGGGACTTAAACACAAGCTGAAGGTGTGCTCAAGTGCTTTCTGAAACCAGACCTGAAGCATACAAGTAGGTTCCTTTTGGGTTTTGATTCAGTGGGGCTGGATCAAGATTGTAGCCCCTCACAGGGGTCTTCCAAGAGCATTTACAAAAATAACTGATGTTGCTATGAACTCTCTGATGTGCTCCTTGCTCTTGCTGTTAATCTAGCAGGCACAATCACTTTAAAAGCACCAAGCTTTTCCCAGTCTCTGAACTCCAGGGGGAAAACAAAACCGGGGGGAAACCCTCCCTCTTCCTAATGTTTTTAAATCTTGTGCCTCTTTCCCAGTGTTTATGTTCTCACCATGCAGCTATGGCCCACTCCCCCCAGCGAGACACTGCTCTCCTTTGTCTGAGCCTCCACACAGGCATTTGCACTCACGAGTTCTATAATTTATGGCTGCCCCGGCGCTGAACCCACGCGGCCCCGTGTCTGCTGCTTTCTGTGGCAGAGCTGGAGCTCCCATCTCCAGCAGCGTCAGCCGTGGCACCTGAGGCCACTCAGATGGTTGCCATCACTGCAGCACATCCAGCCTTCACGCACCTGTAGGATGCTCACCACAGCAGGACGGTCACCACCCACTCAGAGGTGACAGGGCTGCCCTGGGGCTGGCTCTATTGCTGATACTACTGGTTTTTAAGCTAAAACTGTTTTCAGTGTTGTTCAGTGTTTACTGTTGGGAGGCAGTCTTGCCTGGCACTGGTTTCAAGTGCTACAGGTGAAAGCGCAGGGATGGCTGAGATAAGTGGACCACAATTTTGAAGGGGTTCAAAAATTGCTGGGTTGTGTGGTTTTTGTGTGAACACAAAGGGTTGGTGTGGGCCCTTGGCAGCCTTTTGGCTTTGCAGTTCCCTTGTAAAATGGACTGAAAATTGAAAGTTTGTTTTAACCAAAAAAACCAAACAAAGAGCAAACATAAACAAGCTAATTAAAAAAAACCCAAGAGGACCTTGATACACTGGTGACACTCACAGGTGCAGCCACAGATCTGGGGTATTTAGGGAAAAAAAATCCGTGTTGATATTGATTAACTGCCTGCCTGGGTTTTCTGCACTTCCCTGTAAAGCATCTGGTGCTCTGTCACAGACACAGAGTGATGCTGTGTCTGAGTAGCACAGAGGTGGCCTCTGGGTTTTATGGCTTGGTTGAGCATGAGGCTCTGATGTCCCCCTGCCCACTGGCCAAGAGGGATGTATAGGAGCCACACAGCTAGAGTCTGCTGTTCTTTTGGGGACATGGAGATAGGAAATGAGAAGGTGAGCACTGTAACAGCTCAGCACTTTCTCATGTTTTAAGTGTTTTGTGCAAGAACTGGATGGAAGTGCTGAGGCTGGAGAGAAAGAGCTTTTGCTTTTTCTGAATTTTTTGTTCCACAGCAGTTTTTGGTCCGTCTCCTTCTGTGTATTTCCTCAGTGATGTTCTGAAGGATGGGAAGGGTTTGCCTAGCCCTCTGGCAATACCAGAAAGTAGAGGGAAGTCTATATGGTTTGGTTTGGGCTCTTTTTTTATGTATGTATAGACAGATAGATACAAAATCTGTATGTATGTACACATTTGGGGCAAAAAAAGGTAAAAACCATTTGGCTAAAAGCCCCATCTGGATCTTCTGACATCAGTGGTCTCCAGTGACCACTGTCAGTCAGAGGGGAAGCAGCACCTTCTCATCTTGTGCCATTTTCCATGGGAGACCTCAAAGGCTGCTCTGGTTTGCAGCACGGGCTGGATTTCTGCATGTGGGAATGACTGGCTGGAGGAAGGCTGGGGAGCTGACAAGCAATGAAGGAAATATAAACATTCAGCAAGCTGTAATGACTATGTTAGAGAGGGCTTGAGCATGGATGGGGAAAGCTCCTCTTACCATGTGTTCGATCCATGTGGTGGGAGTTGCTCTGCAACCTGGCTAATGCCCCCAGAGTGGCTTTCTCTCCTCTATTTCACTGCAGTTGCATCATTGCTGTGCCCAAACCCAAGCTGTTGCATCTGCCCCCAACTCTGTTTGTGACACGCTGTGAATGCGTGTGTTTCTGCACGCTGGGGAGGAAAGGGAAGACAGAGACAGTAAAATGCAGAAGTGTTTTTCTTGCTGGAGCAAGGAAAATTTTTGAGTGAGTTAACTACTTTATTCCAGTTTCATTTCTTAACTGACTGGCTTGCACTTCACAGCTGAGTGTGAGAGTCTGCGGTAGCCAGCTCTGGAGGGACATTTCTGAGTGAGGCTGGTGAGTGCATCCTTCCTGGTGATGCTGAAAGAACATGAAGTGCTGTGGTTGCAGTTTCTTCTGAGCCTGCACTGCATGTGCTCGGTTTGGTTCCTCAAAGGCACAAAGACCCACAGGAGAGGAGGATCCTCCTCCTGCTTCCCGTGCTTGTCTTCCTCCTCTGCCACGTCAAGAGCGTTCCTGTTTATCGGAAAGGAGGAAGGCGGGCTTGCCTTTGAGACAATCCTGACATCTCCTTTCACTATATTCTCCTTGAGCTTTGCAGAGGGATTTTTGCAACAGCAGTTGCAAAGATGGTTCACTAAGACTCAGACCATTGTTCTTGGTCCAAATCTACGTTAGTTTGCACCTAAGTGACACATCTAGGTTGCCTAGACACAGGCATTCACTGGCTGCAGGATTGGGATTCATTGGCACCTTTGGCTTGCAAAGGGATCGGGAACTGAAGGCAAACTTTGTCTCATCTTTCTGTTCCAAATCCAGTTACAGGTCAAAATTATCCTGATAAATAACCTAAGTGAAAAATGTCAGTTTTCCTCTTGAAGGACGTAAGGTGGACATTTGCTTTAGTTGTAATAGCCAAGGGCAAGAACTCTAATTGCTTAAGAGTACATGTCTTCCTGCAGTCATGCATTCTGCTTCTTAGGGGATAAAGGATTTAGAGGATGACAAACAATCTCAAAATTCCTTTTTTCTTTTACTTCAGGTGAAAAATGGTACTTACTGAGTCAGTTGGAGTCAGCTGCATCAATTTCAGTGGTGATTTTCCATTTATTGTATCCAGCAACCCATCAATATAATTCCTAAATGAATATTTCATTAAGGAATGCAGACAGAAGTGGGAGGCAGCAATTATTTACCTGATTTAGAGCTAGAACATTTCACCCAGCTTCTTCCAGGAAAAGAATTACTGTGAGGTGTGACCTCCATATCATTCAAGCTGGAGATTTGTCTTAACCAAAGCCCAGGTGATGCTTTATCTTCAGTTCTTGGTGCTTCTTACTGATAAGCACTGCAGGCTCAGTCTCCCTCCAAGGGAGAGCTTTGTCCAGCAGAACTCCTCCAGCAGTGGATCTCAGCATGTCACTGGGAGCAGGAAAATCCACTTGACTATTATGATGCTTATGTGTGGGAGGAGTGTAAGACCTTTCAAAAAGCAGATGGACTTTCTCTTCTCCAGCTATATCTGTCCATTGCATGCTAAGTACTGTTTAAGTGATGAGGCACAGCTCTTTATCTTAAAGCACATTATTAGTGGTATCAGTGTAAGCACTCAAACTCAGAAGTCATCCTGTTGCTTAACCATGAGAGAAAGCACCCTGATTATTTTATATATTTTTTTCCCCAGCAACTGGTGTAAGATACAAAAAAAGAAAATTGTCTTGAGGCAATGGACTCAAAGTTGCCCATCAGGGGAGTGTGTGATGGGAATCTGTTTAGGATGGCAATTGAGTACAAAGCAGTGCTGCAGTATAGATCTTCATTGTGTTAGGAGCTGGATCAAAGGAAAATATGGGGATGAATTTCAGCTGGATGCAGCAATGTTGCAAATAAGAATAAGTCATGAAACCACCTGGTGACTGTCTCACGCTTTCAGGTTTTAATTTTTACATCATCAGGCACGCTTGAGTGAGCACGACGTTTTGGGCTGGATAGATGCTGCTGTGCATGACCCATGCTTCAGAGCTTGGCTGCAGCTCTCAGTATAAACATAACCCCATCCCAGGCAGCAAAGTGTGATGTTTTGCTCTCCTATGTCTTCTCTTATTAAACCAGACCTCTCATATGTTCTGTGGCACAGGCTTCTGCACAGAAGGAAACAGCCAGTGATAAATACTGATATTTTTTTGCTATACATCTACCTCTGAAATATTTAAATGAGAAAGCTGTCTGCAGCAGTCTTTGAAAACAGACTGTTGTGATGTATGAAAACAGCAGTTTTTCCCTCCAAAATCAAATGATCCTAGCAAAAAATCAGAAAGATGATGTGGAGGAACTACAAGCAATTCCCTCTCTAAAAACTGGATTTAGAGTTTGATATTCCTTTACTGGGATCTGAATAGCCTATTCAGATAACGTCTGGATATAAATGCTTGATATAATTGCTAGATAGAAATGCTGAGAATGACTAATCAGCAAATTGTACTCTTAGGCTTGCCCAGACACATTCTAAAAGGAAATTATTGCTATTAAACATTTTCCATTTAATCCCTTGTGTTTTCAGCTCTTGGAGGCTGCTTGACAAAATGAAAATAAAAAAATCAGTAGGTAACTGAGAAGTCAGCTCGCAAGGAAGCTCAGAAATGATGCAGGTGAAGTCTTTAGTAGTCATTATGTACCTGGAGATTACCATCATCATCTCCATCACTGTAGCTGAGCTGGCTGTGAAATGGTGACTGCTCATGGTTTCTTCCATGTGGTTTCCAACAGCTGGAATAATTTTCAGCCATAGTTTTGTTATGGGCGTCTTGTTCCTTCAGTTCTTTCCACTCTTATGCTTCAAACAGCTATCTCTCCCAATATTTCCTGGCCCAGAGTTCAAGAGACCTTTAGAAAGTAGTTAAATTTCTGGGTTGCTTTCACCCCTTGAACCCTTGCTTGAACATAGCCACTTGCTTGAATTTTTTTTTTAATAAGTCATCCAAATTTAGACCTTTTGGACAAAAGCTCAGCATCCTGACCCTCATGGTAAATATGAAGACAAAAATTGCACATGCAGCACTGTTCCCTTCCTGAAACATACATGTATGCTGTCACAGCACAAAACAGTTTTTATTCCTGCATCTTAAACTGGGATCAGGATATTCAAAAGGTAATAATCTCTTACGTTAAGAAGCCTGCTGCTCTGTTGTTCCTTTCTCCACAAGAGGAGCTCAAAAGATTATTCTTTTTTCATTATTCTTAATCCAATTCTTCAGTGGAAATGGATGTTCTTTTTATTGAATCCATTTATTTAATTGCTGCTTCTGGAAAGCTATTTCATGGCCCACAAGAAGTTAGAAAACCTTGGATGTTTTCCTTTCCTTTTTATTGGGCTTTAAGGTTTGCTGTGGGGAAGGTTGGTGCAGAAGTCATCATCTGGCCTTACTGCTGCACCCACCCCACTTTATGCACTCTGATACACCAGGGGGACAAAAGGAGCATTCTCCTTCCTCACTTGTGTGGGACAGCTCAGTGTCACACATTTTGCTATGGGGTCCTTTTTTTTGGCCCAGAATATCTGAGCCCTGTCTGTCACTGAACAGTCTTACTTTTATGCCATGGAAAATCTTTTGATGTGTGCCTTCAAACTCTATTCCTGGAGGCACAGAGCCAGTCTGGATACAAGTAATCTTCTCGACCCTGGTTATCACCCGGTTTCCGCCTCTCCCTGGTTATCACCCTCTCTTTGTTGCTTGCATTTTGGATGGCTGGGCAGGACAGAGCAATAGTGCAGTAATAGATGTAACCACCTTGAATTACCGTGGTTGCACCCCTGAGCAGAGTGTGCTGGGGTTGTATTCCTTAGAGTAATTTCCAAGTGTGGACCCTTAGACTGAGCTGCAAAGCCTCACTGAGAGATGGCTCTGTTTCCAGAGACTTCCCTGTGTGGCCATCCGCTCTGCCTGTCTCTCCTATCGATTTTCCCTCCTGAAAGACAAGCACTGCCTGCAGGCCCACTCGGACTGGTGCTGCTGAGGAAGCAAGGGAAAATGAAAGGAAGAAACAAGGCTTTGACTCCAGGCACTGAAGGCAACTGTCATATTTTTTTTCCTCTGACACCCGAGAGGGAGTTGGCTGGGATCTGTCAAGCTTCAAGTTCTCACACATTTGGTAAATATTTAGGGTCTGACTCACCACTGAATCACTCCTGTTATTTTTTTGACTCTGTTCAGAGAAATGGCTCTGCCACTCAGATAACACCAGCCCTCAGAGGTCCTCTCACCTTTGTATTTTAGCATGTCATGGTCATGTGTGCCGGTCCTCACAGTACTGCCTTCAGCATAGGGAGATGGCACCAGCCCTGCCTGGCAGAGGGGCTCAGAGGCACACTGGCTGCAGGAACTCGAGTTCTTCTCTGACACTAAATCCAAAACTGTCCAAAAGCTCCAGCCCCCAACTGGTGAGACCCCAGCTCCGTAGTGCATGGTGGGTCACACACCAGTTCCTGTTGCTGCCTGGGGGTCATTTAGTAGCTTCACTGGTTGTATTGCTATACCTGGGAGAGCTTCTGTGGAAAGAAGAGCACAATTCCCTCCTGAGACAACTGCAATCAGTGTTTTGCACGTACAGACCTCTGCTTTCGTTGCAGGTGGAAGACAGCATGATGGATGTGTACGATTTCGTGTACGAGGAGGTCAGGAGGAACACCTCCAGTTTCAGGAGGCACGAGCTGACTGCCATCCACGAGGCAGTAAGTTGTCTTTCACCTGCAGCAGAAAACCTTGCCCGGGGTATCTTCCTGAGGGTTTTGGCAGGCTGGGGCTGACCCTTGTGCTCTGCCTTGTGAATGCTGCAATGCCATTTCCCTCAAGAACTGAGTCCTCCAGCCTGCTGTGGAGTCTGCTTCTCCCTTCCTATTGTTCCTTTCTCAGGTCTGACCAACCAAGTTATCAACAGGAAGAAAGGGTCACCTCTCTGAGCATCACTGTAGTGCAAGATCTAGAGAGCTTCCACACTGCAGCTGCCATACTATTTTCTGTCTCAGCAGCCTTTGTGCCCTGCTCCCTTTCTGTGGTACAAGAATGTGGATAGGCACCTGGTCAAGTAGAGAGAAGGGGGCAGGAATTCCACATAGCCCAGCAGCAGTATTTGCACGTGGTTATTCCTATTTACCCTGGAGCCTGCATCTAAGGAGTGCGGGAGGCTACATGGCCTCTTACAGAGCTGGAGACTGCTATCAGGCTCCCAAAAACCACCACCCAGAATGCTGTTGGCATACGGGACTTCTCTGTAGCTCAGCAGGTGGGCAAGGGTGGTTACCCAGAGCACAGGGAGGACACTTGCCCCCAAAGCCACAGGAGATGAGTGAGGATGTCCCCCACAGTGAGAAACTCCCGAGTCCCTGCTGAGTAAAGGAGATGCCATTCCCTCACACAGCAGGGCTTGTTTGGGGAGTGAGTTCATGGCATGCAGGAAGGCTGGATGGGAAGGTCAGCTCTGCTCAGCTGTTTCCAGACACCTCCCTCACAACTCTCTGTATCCTTTTGTGTTTTCTTAAATCATCATAACAAGTACTTTCCAAAGCTATTTATCCGTGCTTCTCAAAACACAGAAGAGGGCAAATGTTCCTCTTTGCTGTGGTGGTGGTGGCCCCCAGAGCCATGGCCAGGCATGGAAGTGCTTGCTCTCAGGGTTGTGGAGCAGCACTCCCAGGGTTCTATTTAACATGGACATCCAGGCACAATGCCTGGCTTCACCAGTTGCTTATTTTAGTTCCCACTTGAATTGATAAAGAAGCAGTCTTTTAACTCCTATTTTTTTCTCCTTCTTCCAGAGCTCCAAACTGTCCAGTGCACCACAGCTATAGGAAACCAGCTCCACAGTGGGTGTTGCTGGGGATCCCCTCGGCCCATAACAATCACTGGAAACACAAGTCTGTGCATCTTTGGGTTTTCCGGAGCAGTCACTGTGGACATTACTATGACCACAAAGGAAGGGCTTGGCCCCAGTCCCAGGCAGCAGTCCTGGAGGAGCATGAACAAGTTTGAGGCCAGATCCATCCACCTCCCCTGAATTTAGCCTGCATTGCTGCAGTTGTTGATTCCTATGTGCTTTGCTCCTTGCCACCCAGCTGGGTAGCCATGCCTGGGGCAGCAGGGGCCCATTGCCAGCACCTCCTGCTGCAGCAGCTGGTAGCAAGGGGAGAGCCCTGGTGAGCAGCTGGCAAACTTCTCCCTCTCTTCCAGTTCCTGTGCTGTGGGAAGCACTCTCCTTTTGGAGACACAACCAATGTTGAGCACAAGACGTGCCCACCTGGCCAGGTGCACGATGAAGGACAGGTAAGGGAAAGGTTTCTCCCACACCATAGTGGGGTTGTGCCTCTACTTTCTAGCTGTCAGAACCTCAGTGGTGCTAAAGTGTTAATGAGATTTGTGGCTTTTTCATGGCTTGGGGTTGAAACAGGTTGGGATTTGTTTTGTTGGGGTTTTGTTATTTCAATAATGCTGGACATAGTATGGGAGTAGTGCTTTCAGCTCTGGGGTCCAGCACAGGAAGGATATCAACCTGGTGGAGCAAGTCCAGAGGAGGCCACCAATATGATCAGAGGAATGGAGCATCTTTCCTATGAGGAAATGCTGAAAGGATTTTTTTTGTTCAGCCTGAAAAGGAGACGGCATGGGGGTGACCTAATTGTGCCCTTCCGGTACCTGAAGGGAGGAAGATGCAAGAAAGATGGAGGGGGACTTTTTGCAGGAGGGTCTAGTGACAGGACAAACGGGAATGTCTTGAAACTGGCAGTAGTTTTAAATTAACTATTAGGAAAAAATTCCTTACTGTGAGGGTGGTGAGGCACAGGAACAGGTTGCCCAGAGAATTTGTGGATTCCCCATCTCTGGCAATGTTCAAGGCCAGGTGGGATGGAGCTCTGAGCAACCTGGTCTAGAGAAAGATGTCCCTGCCTGTGGGGGGTGGAAATGGATGTGATCTTAAAGGTCCCTTCCACCTCAAACCATTCTATGATCCTGTGAATTAGGAGGAGGAGCCTTGGTGGATCAGCAGGTCTCAGACCCACAGATGCAGTTTCCTTCACTGCTCTAGAAAGCTTTCAAAATGCTTGTGTTTGCACCTGTCACTTCCTTCCAGCTTCCTGCTCATCTCTTGTGCATGCAGAGAGTGTGAGACATCATAGGCACGTATCAGAGCACAAAAAAACTGTTTGACTTTTCCACGTGATACTCGTTTCTGACACTTAAAATGTGTTCCACTAACAGCAAATGTGGAATTTGATGTAATTCCTTTTTTTCCTGGGGCATTAAATATGTATTAAAATTAGAACCTCGTGAAGCAGGGTGATGATGACCAGCAGTAGCTTCCTCAAGTACGTTTCATTCCTCCTCTTTCAAGTATTTCAGTGAGGCTGCTGGAGAAGCCACCAGTATTAGACTGTTGTGCACTGAAGCTATAACTTCATACTCTCTGAGCAAACCTGTTGCACGATTATTTTTCTTCCACCAGAGTAGCTAAAGCCACCAGCATCAATATATGTTGTTTCTAGGAAAAACAAAACCACGCTGCTACAGCGGTACAAACACCTCCTTGTCAGGTGAGGATGTCGAGTGCTAACAGCACACCTGATGCACGGGAACCCGTCAGCCCGCAGGGGCAGCGTTTCAAAGCACTGCCTCCAGGAATGTAACATCCCAGGGCAGGGTCGAACTGGGCTCAAAGAGCAGGAAGGGAGAGCAGAACAAAGCTGGGCACCTCATGGGCGCCTCCATTCCTTCCACTTAGCGGTCTGTGTTTCCCTCGCTTGGGAGCCGGGGAAGTGAGTGGGAGGATGTGCTTTGTGTAGCACAGGAAACCGCAGAGCTTGGTGGCCACACTACATTCACTGCTGGCTTTGAACGCTCTTTCCTCGCTCTGCAAATCCCTTCATTAAGGGCACGCTCTTGCCTTTCTGAAATGGCTGTCTTGGCTAACGCCTCTGGGATTTCTGTGGGGCCATTGGCATGCTTAAGGCTAACGTAAATTAATGCTTGCAGCATCTCGCAAAATCGAGCTGTTCATTAGTAATCCTGCGGAATGCATTTGGCATTGCAGTGTGCTCTGCTTTTCTATCTTTCCATTTCCTTCTTTCCATTTTTCAGTGTGTGAAAAGAAAAAAGCTTTTGCATGACCACACTTAAGCACACATCCCCCACAGTCCAAAATGCATCGCACCAATAACACCGTAGGCATGCTGTAGTAACAGAAAAGGCACCGCAGATGTTTGTCTTCCCAAGCTGCAGCAGCAGAAAAAGGGAGAACTGCCCAGCTGTGCAATGCTGCAGCCCTTTCTTGCCTCCTTTTCTCTCTGAGGCTATGGAAGTGCTGTTGTGGGGATAAAGCCCCCCACCAAGCTGCTGCTGTGCTGCAAGGGGTATTTGTTTCTCTGCTTCCAGGACTGCCTGGGAGAGATCCAGGACTTTCTGAAGAAGCACATGGACTTTGTCTTCTCGCTCCTGGGCATCGCCATTGGCTTCATGGTAACAGTGTCTGTCCTTTTGCATTTCGGCCCTGAAAGGCAGGATCCAGCAAGGAAAAAGTACCCTAAATTAGCCCCCAGAAGCTAGGATTTTAGACTATTTTGGAGGCTGGCAGCAGAGAAACAAGCAGTAGTGGATTCTACTATGGAAATTAGGAGGGGGTCAGAAACCTGGCCAGGCTGGTAGGTGGAGGAGTTTTCCTGCAGGAATAGGCTTACTGCACAGTTTTTGTGCCCAAATGAGGCATGGCAGCTGGGAGCAGGGCACAGGATGCAGCAGGAGTTGCATTGCATCCACTCAGGCTTGCCTGCATGGCTTCAGTGAGAGGCCATGTCACCTCACTGGGGACTTCTGGATTGTGTAGGAAGCCAGCAGCAATGGTAGAAAAGGAGATGCAGTAAAAGCTCCATATTTTAGGAAACTTGCTGCCTCCTAGATCAAGCTGGAAAGTCGCTTGTGCAGCCAGAGCTGGAAGGTCTTGAAAGATACTGAGCAGCAGCAGTGGAGCTGGAAAGCTGTGCAAAAGGGGAAGGTCTCATCCTGTTAATGACCACTAATGATAAGGTTCATCTCGGGCAATGGGTGGGTAAATCACAGGCTCATAAGGAGCAGGCTGCAAAGGAGAGGGAAGTGTGTGTTGTCTGGGCTCCCAGGTTCCGTCTTTCTGTTACAAGGAGTGACACGCAGAGGAGGGGTGAAATCATCTTCAGAGGATGGCTTGTGTAGAAAGGCTCTGCACTTAATTAGATTCCTATTTGAGGGACAACAAAAGAAAAAATTAAATGCTGCAAGAGGAGCATGTCTTTCAGTGGTAAGGGGTCTCGGAGGCTGCATGGGGACAGTCTCTTTGGAGCTGGGGAGGGCCACTAATTAAAACCAGCCTTTTTGTTTGCCCACCCTCTGCTTGGCAGAGGGCTATCACTGTAATCACCTGTACACAAGGACTGCACATGTGGTGATGCACACCAGAAAAGAACATGTGCCAGGAGACTCCTTTCTCCACCATGAAGGCAGGTTTGATTTGCTATGATATCTCCATGCTGTTTCCTAGCTGGGATGACCTTTCTTTGACTGAAAGTGATTTGGAGATTGTTTTATGCCTTGTGTCCACCTTGGCCTAATTATGGATTAGAAGATTCTTCTCCATCTAAATAAAACCCAGAGGAACAAACGTTTTGTATTTTATACTGCAAGCAGTAAATTAGGAAAACCGTCAAGCATTGCCATGGAGCTGTAGATGTAAAGTCACTTTCCAATTTTTCTCAAGTACAGGGAGAATTTCACTGCAGCTATATTCAGATGAAAGCGGGAGCACTTTTATAATAGATATACTTTTTTCACAGCTTGATGCTATAGCCAGATAAGGCAGCTGTCTTTGAAGCCTGTGCTAGAGGAAGTCTCACTGCACGGTTCGCTATTGTGATGGCAGGATGCAAGGGAAGCACGTAAAGAGGGCTATAGCTGCTCTGATGTCACTGTCCCTCAGCCAACAATGCACACACATCCCCAGATCGAGCTGCAAGCAAGGGCACTAGCACATTAGGGCATACTTTGGAAAAGAGGACATTGTTCCAGCCCTCATTATCCTTCCCACAGCAACCTTACCTTGGTTGTGTTGCCTGTGTTAATCCTGATGTGTGATACACCAGGCAAAGTATCACAATAGAGAGGAAGTACACTGTCCTCTGCATTCGTAACTGTTTGGGGTTGGTTTAGGGATTTGTTTGTTTTGTTGGGGTTTTTACTTCAAACAATAGATGAATGTTGTGGTTTTTTCTCCCTATGGTACCTTTACAAAAGGCTACTATTATGAGAGAGAGATGTTTGTTTGCATAGAGGAATGTTCTGTGGCAGGAATTAAAATCTGAATTTCCTGGTTTCATCTTAGTTCTTGGTATTTTTAGTGCTGGGTTTGAGCTGTGCCGTGCTAATTCCAATCAGATGTTTTAACCACGTGTTGCTTTTTTTTTAACTCCCATGTCAGAAATGGTGTTCACCACTTCACTGAAAAGCAGCTCTCTTCAGAAAAATGCAACAACAGGCAATATTTATGACTTCTTATTTGCACAGATGGAGCATCATAATCAGTTACACACTCAATTGTATGCCTGTTTCATTTATTTCCTTTTAGGTTTATGGGATGATCCTAACTTCATTCCTCTGGTTCTCCATCCACTTCAACAGCAACCTGTACCGGAAAGGCAAATACATCCTGCGAGAGAGGTAGAAACCTGATGCCTGGGCATCCCTACCAGGCAGAGCCAGCTCTTGGCACAGGAAGATGTCAGAAGTCACCCATAAAATCCCCTGGGAAGGTATTGCATGGGGTCAGGTGGTGGGATGTGTGTCACACATTTCCCTTTCCTGCACTACTGCTGGGCTCGGAGATGCAGATTCCCTTGCTGGGAGACATACGGGCTGTGGCTCCACAAGAAGGACACAAAAAGCTCCTTACAACAAAATGGAGAGAAAAGCCCAGCAAAAATTGCAGCATTAAACCAAACTTCCCTCGTGCTGTCATCTGAGCAGTTCCCTGTGACCCCCAAAGATGCAATGTTTCTAGGAAGATGGTTTTGGATCGCAACCCAGGATCAATGTTGCGCTATCAGTAAATAAATGACAGGAAGTGTGTCACTGCTGATGGGAAATGTGCTCTCCCAGCCTGGACACTTGAATGATTAACTTTGGGCATGTTTCTGATCATGCTGGGGTACATAGGCATCCAACAAGTACCAGCTGGTTCTCCCATTTTCAAACATTGCCAGATTTATAGAACTTTTGGTAGAGATCAGGACAAAAAGTCAGAAAGCAGTGAATGAGCTTTGAAACAACTGACCAACAGAAGGATATGTTGCTCTGTTATTCTTCCTTGCTAATGCAATACAACATTTGTTTTTAATTCTTAGGTTTTAGTCAGCCTCCTAAATCTTGATGCCACACTGATTTCACAGGGGCTTGTTAGGCCACACCTTGAGCGCTGTGTCCAGTTCTGGGCTCCTCAATTTAGGAAGGATGTCAAGATGCTCAAACAGCTTCAGAGAAGGCCAGGAAGGCTGGTGAGGGGTCTAGAACACAAGGTCTGCGAAGGGCTGGCTGAGGGAGCTGGGGTTATTTAGCCAGGAACAAAGGAGGCTCAGGGTGTCCTTATCACTCTCTACAACTGCCTGAAAGGAGAGTGCAGCCAGCTGGGGGTCGGTCTCTTCTCCCAGGCAACCAGTGACAGGATGAGAGGACACAGTCTTAAGCTGTGCCAGGGGAAGTTTAGGCTAGACATTAGAGAAAAATTCTTCATAGAAAGAGTGATTGGGCATTGGAATGGGCTGCCCAGGGAGGTGGTGGAGTCACCATCCCTGGAGGTGTTTAAAAAAAGACTGAATGTGGCACGCAGTGCCATGGTTTAGTTGGTAAGGCGGTGTTAGGTCATAGGTTGGACTGGAGGACCTCCAAGGTTTTTTCCAAGCTATCTAATTGTGTGATTCTGTAACTACTGGCCCCAGCTCTATATTTATCAGGCTTTACTAACCCACTGTGCTCCTGTGGTAAAAGGACTTTGATATTACACACACAAACAGAAGTTTAAATCTATAAGAGAACAGGACTGATCTCTAGCCAGGTCAAACAATACGATGTCCAACTCCACGTCCTTTTTACTTCACCTTATCAATAATAAACAGAATGTGTAAAAGGCTGTCAGTCTAGCTGAAACAACAGCTTCCTGGCGTGCTTTGCCCTTGTGGCGAGGAGGCAGAGCTGCTTCTGCACTGAAACCCATCATTGCAATGTATGTAGCACCTGCTGTAAATTATACGGCTGTGTGAAATGTCTGTTGAACTGGCAACAGCTTTCAGTCCTCTCATACATAGTGGCTTTTAGGCATGAAAAACGGTAAGTAGCAATTGTTTACAGAGATAAACATGGAAAACCCTGTGCTGATGTTCAGGACACGTCCTGGCCCTCAGGCAGGGGCTCCTGCATGTACAAGAACAGCAGTACAGCCTACAGTAGCTGGCTGGCATTTTAACATGGGCTGCAAATACATTGCATTGGAAAGAGTTGTGTTGTGAAGGGCTGAGGGAGGGCTGTTACTTCTCATTCCACTCCCTTGGAACCAGCAGAGCTTCACTGCTTACTTCACGGGAAGCAGGATGGAGTTCAAACTGCCCCACTGTAATACTCAAGCTACCTCCTGGCAGTCACCAACACACCTCAGTCTGGCAGGGATTTGGGTGTGATAGGCACTTCCCAGCATTCTCACTTCTTAGTGGGCAAGTATTCACTTATATGTATACATGTATCATCACATATATTGATCTCTGGAAAAAGACAATCTCCCTTGTGAGCTCCAGCTGCTACTGTCAGGCCACTGCTATTGTTATTCCTCAAGCCAGCTGGCAGCTCATGTGACTCATGGTTGCTTCAATAAAGATGAATTTCTTACAAAAGGCCATCATTTCTCCTCTTTTTCCTGCTGTGCATGAAACTGCCTGCATTGCTTGGGGTTTGCATCATGGGGGACACTCAATGATTCTTTCAGTGCTGGGAAGAGATATTCCCCAGGAAGCTGGTGCTCGCCTGTCCTAGCAGTGTGCTGGAGGGAGAGGGTGGCATTGGTCCTTTGGAGGAAAAGGAGCAGCTCATCAGCCTCATCCCACCCTCAGCCAGCTGATGGGTACCTCTCAGGGAGTAATGCAAGCAGAGGCAGGAAAAACACTGAAGAACATGTTTAAACTGTAAAGAGCAGGGTATTGATATGGAAGAAGTGTCTACAGTTTCACTTTTTTAAAGATTAGGTAGTCAGGTCTTGTCCACTGCTCTGCATTGGCTGGCTAACTGCTGGTGTTCTCCCATATCAAAACACATTGTAGACAGACAAATTGGTGAAGTCAGTGTCATCAGTGTGGGTTACCTGCTCAGGCCTCACCAACAGGTACAAAACATCTCTGTTAAAGACACCAGGACTGCTCAAGCTTTAGGTGCTCCACCTTCCCAGGTCAGTTTTTAATGTAAAGGCATAGTTATGGACAGGAGTAGCATATATATGATGAAGGTATCTGCTTTTCTGCTTCTGAAAATCACAGCGGGATGCCATCGCAGGGCGGCAGGAGCCCCTGCTGCTACATGCAACACAAGCTCTGGGAGAAGAGCTTGTCCAGCCACTGGCCATCTCATGAGCTTTATTCCTATTTCACTGGCTGCTGGAGCTCCCCTGCAAGAAGCAGTGCCTTCAGTGACAAGGTGACAGAGCCATGCCCAATTGGACACGCTCTTCTCCCAGAGTTTGTGTTGCATGTAGCAGCAGGGGCTCCTGCCGCCCTGCGATGGCATCCCGCTGTGATTTTCAGAAGCAGAAAAGCAGATACCTTCAGCTCTTTGATTTTTTAGAAACCCATTACAGAAATGTGCAGTGTTAACATTTTGTTCACAGTTGTAGAAGTGGCAGCACCGAGGGATGGCTGGATGGAACCTGTGAGTGTTAAACAGTGTTTTTACACCTCTGCCAACAAAAAATCCCTGTCCACAATGAATGTTTTTGCACTTACTAGTCCCAAATTTTCTGCTGGCTCGGAGCAAATTACAGCTCATGTGGGACCAGAGCAAAACCCTGGGAACTTACTGATAAGTGGTGCCAAGATTTATGCAGTGTTGAGAAGAGCAAGAGAGAGATTTTGTTGGGAGAAGAGCATGGAGCTGAGCATTGGGGATGCAAGCCGGCAGCCAGACTAGGAAACACCTGCAGAGCAGTGAGCTGTCCCGGGGCTTGCTCTAGAGGAAGCTGTTTGTTATAACCATGTCAACACTCACACTCTGCTAGGAAAGAAATCCTATTTATGTAGGCATACACGGGAGAAAAAAAAAAATAGAATTTTCAGACCAAAGGTGCAAAGTTAAATATGTGGTTATGAATTGGCTCCAGCTACTGGTCAATTAAGTTGCAGTAATTATCAGTTATTTCCACTAAGGTCATCTGGGCACTTGCTGTTTGGCCTCTCTCTGAGCATGTGTTAACTTGTGCTCATGAGTTACCTTTTTCCTTCTACTTTAGACAATCCCCTAGCTCTATCTGAGGACACAGGAAGAGGGAGCAGCATAAAGCCAGGTTGCTCTGGCCTGTGTGGCCACCTATAAACCTTTGGGGCTACCTATAAGCCTGTGGGGCTGGGGAGATCAGCCCATGGCAGCAGCAAGCACCTTTTGTGCTGCTCTCCACCCTTCACTGCCCGTATGCTGCTCAGGTACTGCTCTGCCAACAGGGACATCAAATTCCACAGAGATCCTACATGGGGCTCACCATATGCTCATGGCTGGACTGACCACAGCTTGCTTATGAGCCAGGGGAGCTTTCCCAGCGCCTGCTGCGATGGCAGTGGATGATGCTCAGAGCACTTGTGGAAAGCACAGGTTAAATAATATAGTAACTCTCCACAGGGATTTGGTGGTGAGGAGAGTGAGAATCTTTCAGCCTTGTGGTGTGCTGTCTTGACTCCAAACTGGTTTGCTATTTCCTGCCCTTTTGACCGTGTGTTGGCGAGTTCCCACTGTCCTTGAAATACAACTTCCTTGTGCAACAGCCCCTTCACTATGCAGCTTGGATTCATGCCTGCAGCATTCTCCTAGAGACGACACTGCTGAGCGAGTCCTTCCAAAGCCTTAGAAGCTGGCAAATTTGGGTGGACCCTTGCAGTGCTGGAGTGGCAAGGAAGCCGTCTCCTGCCAAGGTAAAGCTGTGTTCATGAGCTGCAGACACACAAGATATTTTCGGAAGTAATAGTTGATAGACATATTTTTCTAACCAGGTGCAGAAGCAATGCATTTGGAAAAGCAGCTGGCTATAATCCTCCCCTAGAAATGCAGCCAGAGGTGGAAGATGCCCCACATAGATCTCTGCCAGCACAGCTGAAAGCAGGTAAGGTCAGAAGCTGCTGTGAATACCCAGTTGGATCACACACATCCTGCAAGTTTCACATGAAGTGTCATTGCAGCTCTCTCTGTTAGCAAAATGCAATTGGGGTGAAAAGTGATTTATTTCTTAACTGTGTAGTTCCTGGGAGAATGAGCAAGTAGTAACTGGGAGAATGAGCAACTGGCAGCAAGAATCAAACCTGTCCACTGAGAGATGTAACAATGTGTGGGACAGTGGGGAAGAGCATGGGAGTGAAGAGGGAGAGCTCTGGGGAAGTCTCGGAGGCTGTTTTGGAAAAACACAGTCTGTGTGTGTTTTGCAGCTTTTGGTCATAGCTGCCAAACCCATAACTGACTGCAGGCCTGCTGGTGAAGCTACTCCACTCCTCGCCGTGCCATCCCTCTCACCCCCAGCACAAAGCTACTGCTACCTTCATCACCTGGCGTTTGGCGGTCTGTCAAACAGATTTACACCTGGAGGCAAACTCCCCTGCCAGGAGGGTCAAGGAAGCAATATATGTGGTGGTTGTTCAGCTTGCCAGGAAGTGGCACATCCTGGGAGAAATAAGTTCAGATGAGCCTGGAGGTGTCCACCAAGAGCTAAAGCTCTGCTGTCTTCTAGTTGCTATTCCCTTAGACTCCAGCAACCAAAAAAGAAAGGTCCTTCCCAGCATTTTTTGCCAGGAAGATGCATATCCCTGTGTTGCTCACCCTGGAGTCACTGGCAGTCAGCTAGCTGGCTGTTTATATTATCCCAAGATAGAATCCCCCCTGTCTCCCCTCAGCATCACTAAGTGCTATTGTTTAGCCCCTGTGTGCAGCAGCTTGCTCATGGACGTGCTCGGTTTCTTTTTAGCCCTGTTACATCAGCAATAAACTATTCCAGTCTTTATTCACCTACTAATGAATTATACATTGATTATACAATAAGAGCTCTCTGCATCGATGGGCTGGGCTCTTGCTTTCCCACATGGCACCTCCAAGAGCACAGCTCAGCCCAGATGTGGCTCAGCCTTCTCTGATGCCCTGAGAAAAATGAATGTTCACTCTCTCTCATGAACTGAGAAGAGAGAGCGTCTGCTTGGATGGGAAGACCGCTCGGGTTTTCACTCCCTCGGCTGGAGCTCCAGCAGGAGCTGATGCTGTCCTTCCCACCCTGCTTATATAACCTGACCTATCACCATAGATACGTTGACATAAATATTTAAAAATGGCAGAGAGACAGACTAGGCAGATGGGAACCGTTTGTTGAGTTTATTAGAAACAGAAACTTCAGGCTCAGTTACAGGTCTCTGCTTGCTGCATACCTCTCCCCTGAGGCTGCAAGACAAGTGCAACCCCCCACACTGTCACAGAGCTTCAACTCAGCTTGCAGAGATGGGCATGGGGATTTTTGGATAAGCAAGCACCAGCCACTCCTACTGGGGCAAAGAAAAGGTATTCTGAAAATGTCCCCTTAGACATGGGCATGAGATTCCTCATATTGTTTTTTTCTACTCAAAATGAAGGCCTTGGCTGGCTCCCCAGGGGTGGAGATGGGTCTCTCCTGAGGTGATGGAGCTCCACCTTCCCACTGCCATAGGCCAGTACATACACTGCAGTTTGCCCTTGCTCCAGTCCCTTCCTTGAAAAACAGCGTTATGAGGTGTTGGCTGCCTAGGAAGTTACCCCTGTGTGCTCTGGGACTATTAGCCTCCCACAGAATGAACTTCTGAGTTTCTTATCATGCATCTCAAAAATGTCCTATTTAAAGATCTTTGGTGATACTGCTGTTTGGTTTTTTTTTACCACCAAAGGTAAATTGGAAATTCAGGCTATTTCTGTTGTATTTTGCAATAAAAATAAGAAGTAGTGTTTAAAAGTTAACTAGGACCTCACTAGCAAGATGATGTGCATTTTATTCCCATGGTTTATCCATCAGTTTTGAGCTGGCTGAGGAGGGCAGGGGAATTGTCATGCAAGCCCAAGGCATGCAGCCAGAGTATGACATCAGCAGCCATCCTGTGATCCCCAGTGGATGAAGGATTCCCACCTGCTCTCCCAAATCTCCTGGAGACCCTGGTCAGGAGGTGTTTAAAGTGTGCCTTGATGGTAATCAATTGAAACCCTGGTTGCCAGCTCTTCTGGACCGTGTAAGAGGTGGGGGGGATGTGTGTCTGTCCTCTCCCCTCATCCCCCTCCCTTACTTTTTATAAAACAGAGGGGTTTTAAGGGGAAGCTGCTGGAAGGCAGGTGAGAATCTCTCTGATGCCCTTCATCTTGAGCTTGGGATAACCAAGCTCAAAGTCCCAGGAGCCAGGTTTGCTGAGTCCTGCTGGTAAGGGATGCTCCACTAAACTCGGACTGGGAGGCAGCATCTGCTCTAACGCTCCCTGGTGAGTCATACCCAGAGGTGCCAAAACCCACAAGCATGACATTGACTTTTATAAACAAGTTCACAAAAAAACCCCAACAACTGAAGCACAATAGACAGAAAAAAAACACTGCAAGCACCTCTGCTCTCAGTTGCTTCGCTGCCTGCAAACCCAATTACAGAAGCACATTCAAATAGCCGCTTGGGGATGGGTTTATTTTTTTACTTTAGGATTTGGGGGCTTTTTTAAAAAATATTTTTAGAGTTTTTTTTCTTTCAGTGATGAAAGGCTTGGGGGGAGGTAGGTAGCTTCCTCACAGCCCTGCCTGCAGCTGGCTGCTCTGTGAACGGCTGCGTGCCCTGAGCACTCGAACCAGCTTTTCCTCCTGAAGAGGGAAGTCATCAGCCCTATTCATAGCACTCACACTCGATACCGGCATGTGACACCCAGACACGAACTGAATTTTTGCAAATTAGCTTTACTTATTTATAAAGAGCTGGTAAAGCCACTGAGAGCCTGGGAAGGCAGTTGTTGTCCTTTATGGGCTGCACAGCAAGTAATGCAGTGTGAGAAATGAGTATGAAGCATGAGAAATGAGTATACAGCACCTGAAATCACACATAGTCCTGGGAAACAGTATATGTTATCTTGTCACTGTGCTATGGTGATGGGTTTTTTATTCCTGTACCTAAAGGCCAAAGTTTTCAAATGTACCCAGCTGAGCTGCCTAAAATAACAATAACAACAAAAGACAAAGCTTGAAATCCTTTTCCACTTCCAACTCTTGGAGAAGACTCTGTTGGCATGGCCAGTTTAAACCCAGTCGGCTTTAGGCTGTAACTGGGAGCTTCTCGATGTAGGAGATGGTGGGACTGTGCTCCTGCTGCCCCTGCCAGGGCCACAGCTGTCCCTGAGCAACATAGGCTCCAACAGAACCTGAAGGAAGGTCCCAGAAACAAAACTCTGTTGGCTCCAAACCAAATTGTTGCCTAACACAATTTTTGGAGGCTACAAAAAGATTTATTTCTTCTTTTCCGTTTTCCTTCACTCCTCAACATAGGAGGAAAAAAGGGCAGAAAGCAAGGAAAGAAAAGCCACAGTGCAGGGGGAGGGTAAAATATCACAAAAAAGGCAATCCTAAGCACCCTGGAAACAGTTTGAATGCCAATCTTGTGGCAGTGATTGCAGCTGGGGTTGCCTGCTCTCCAATGCACAGAAGCTGATTTGAGAGTCATTTTCCTTCATAGGCAGTGGGGCTGCTGCTGCTGAAGGCCTTACTGCAGCTGGTTCCTTCCTCTCCCACTCACAGACTGTCCAAGCAGCATCTCCAGTTTTTCTGAGAACAGCTGCCTAAGTGCATAAGAGGCTTCTTGGTTCATATAGCTTCCTGTTTTCAACCTCTACTCTTTTTTTTTTTTTTTTTGGGTTTGGGGGGATATTTTATCATTTATAGCTGTAAAGGGTGAAGGTGCAGAAAAGAAGATATTGTGGGACACTGATGTAGCAAGTGAGCAGCTTTGGGATCCTGCCGTTATCATTTGGATTGATGAGCAGGAGCCACACAGGATTACAGTTATTGCCGTAGCCAGATGGGTCATGCTGATAATTCGGGACAGCAGTTACATGCATAAATAGCCTGGTGAACCTCCGGCTTTGTTGGTAAGTCTGGATGAGTGAATGTGGCTTAGGGACAAAGGGGTTATGAATCCATGGCAAGCCCACAATCGGAGACATACTCAGCATAAGTAATTAGGGAACAGGGCCAGCTTCTATTCATTCCTGGTCCCGACTGCCATGTAGAGCATGGGCTGTTACTGAGGGGGATGGAAAGTTTTGATGAAAATGGCAAAGCCCTGGACCAACTCATCCCTGAGGGCAATGGGATGATTTTGGAAGAAACTGACTTATTTTCAACATACATGTGTAGGAAATGTGTGATAACTAACAGTTCATTCCTGACTATGGGATGCATGGCTGGGAAGACTCTATCAGAGTGTGAAAATACTCGGCTCAGAAGCTGCTCCCTGAAATCCTTCACTGGAGGGAAGGGCAGGAAGAGGGCAGGTTTCCACGCATGATGCTGCGAGCTGGTGCCAGGTTCATATTTAGCTCAGTGAGGTGCCGACCTTGGCTGAAGCCACTCACTGATGCTTTTTTCAGGCATCCTCTTATGCTCTGGCTGTGTGACTTACTACCCTGCCCCTGGAGAAGTGAATGAGCTTCCTGGAAGCATGACATGGGGTGAGAACAATTTATATTTCTGGAGGTGAGCAAGTGGGCCAAAGTGGGTGTCAGCCAAAAGCTTGGGAAATTTCATTGTGCTTCTACTGCATAGTTTTGGGAGGGGAGGTGGTTAACTAAAACTCCCAAGCCTGTTGATATGTGTGACCGAAATCTCTTTGGTGGGCAGCTGTGAAGCCCCCTGACACTCTTGTTTACCCAGTAACCAAGGGAAAATATCCTGAGTGGTTCTACTGAACTTGATGCAATTTCTTGCAGTACCGAAGCCACAAGCTTAGACAAAAACTGTTCAGCAGGGCAGATTTAGAGATAAAATTAGAAGGGGAAATGAGGAAACGCTTCTCTGAATTTGACACTGAGAGTTTTAATGCCTAAGTCCTTTGCTCTTTTTTTGGAGGGGGAGGGGTGATCCTCTCATGAATGCACCCTCAAACTTTTCTGGGTAGAAATACGAAACCTCCTGCACCCTGCATCTATTTACAGTGATTTCTCCTTCCACCCCAGGCTGCCTGGTGATGTTTATGAGGTGGCAGTGAGTTTTAAGGGATGGTGGTCAGGTTTGGGAAGTGGTGTTCCCACAGCCCCCCAACACCTGCCCCTGTGGCTCCTACTTGCGTGTAGGAAAATTTATTGTGAGCTGGCCCCAGAGGGTGAGAAAAAGGGGAAAACAAAGAAACAAATAGAAGCACATATGAAAAAGGGGAAAAAAGAAAAATGGGGGAAGGCATAAGAAAAAAATGAGTGAGGATAAAAGAAAGAAGGGAAAAAAGAAAAAGGGAGGAAAGGGGGAAGGGAAGGGAAGGGAAGATTCAAAAGCGGAAGAAAAAAGAAAAATAAAAAAGGGGGATAATAGAAAAAGGGGGGGAAAGCAAAAAGGAAAACAGGCGTTAGGGGGAAAAAAAGGAAACAGGAAAAGTGGGGAAGGAAAAGGAAAAAATGAAAAGGAAAAAAAAGAAGAAAAAAGGGGGAAACAGCAGGCGACCCCCACTTTCAGGAAGGCGAGGGGGGTGCGAGTGCCAGCCCCCCGGTCCTGGGGCGTGTCCAGGGGCGTGTCCGGGGCGTGTCCGAGAGGCGTTTCCGGGGCGGAGCGCAGGGGCGGGGAGCGGGGCGGGTTTTCTGCGCCCGCCGCCGCCGCCCCGGTCAGCCAGGCAGCACAGATTTGGGAGAGCCGTCGCCATGGGAGTGGAAGGCTGCACCAAGTGCATCAAATACCTCCTTTTCGTCTTCAACTTCATCTTCTGGGTGAGCACAGGGGCGGCAGGGAGCGGGGGCTGAGCCCCTCAGCCTTTAAATAAGGGGGCTGCAATATGGCTCGTCTGCCTGCGCCTGGGTTTAGCCTCCTCCTTGCCCCCCAATACCCCCAGCGTTGAGACTTGCTGTCTGGGATGTGCCTCAGGGGCTTCTTCTCTTTCTTTTTTTTCTTTTTTTTTTGTGGGAGGAGGGCGGAGGGCATGATTATCCTTCGCTTTTTTTATTTTAATGCATGCGTATGTATGTAATTGTGCATGTATATCTATTTGTGTCTGTTTTTTAAATAGATATGCAGAGGGGGAGGTAGAATCGTAGGATGGTTTGAGGTTGGAGAGGACCTTTAAGATGTTCGCGGCCAGCCGCTACAGATGTTTATGGGCGCCTTTCGGAGCGGAAGGGCGGCGGGCAGAGCCGCGGGGGCTGCCGCAGCCCCTCTTGCTGTGGGGCTGCCCTGGGGAAAGGGGCGCTCCTCGGCGAAGGAGGGAAGGATGCAGGGATGCTGCCAGGCGGAGGGAAGGGAGGAGAGGCGCCGGCCCTGCCGCCCGCCGCAGAGGAGGGGGCGTTCAGCAAATACGGGCCATTTGGGGCCGGCTCTGCGCCCCCCGCCCCGCAGCTGGCGGCAGAGCCGGGACCCGGCCGCCCTGGCCCCGCGCCGGGGACCGCTGCCCCCGCCGCCCGGGAAGTTATTTTAGGATGCAAATTCTATCCAGGCTGGAGAGGCTGCCTTTCCTGAGAAAGTTTCTCGTGAAATGATCCATCCAGACATGCGGCTAATTTAGCAAAAAGCGGCGTATCCCGGTTTCCCTGCAAACCAAACCAGGTTTGTCCCGATTAGAAACAGCCTCCGGCAGCGCGAGGTTGGCTGGCAAAAGTCGCTCTCTCCCTGCTCCTGCGCTCGGGGGCAACGAGATATGCCCGAGCAGGCTGCTGGTTTCGAATTTTAAATACGCTGGTTTCCATTCCGCGGAATGCTTTTTTGTCTTGGAAGTGAGTCGAGCCCCACCCTGCCAGGCAAGGCACCGCTTGGATGTCCCTTGTCCAATACCCTGTGCCCCTTGTCTGACACCCCGCTCTGTTGTCGAGAATTTGGGATTTTTTCTTAACGCTTGCTTACAGCAGCGAACGTAGCACGGGGGGGCTGGAGGGGCGGGACGGGGACCGATGCCTTCCAGAGCAAACCTTGCTTTGGGAGCTGGAGTTGCACTGCCTGGCTGGAGCCTCTGCCTGCTGACTCCTCCCTGGGGTGCCTGGGGAAGCTCTTTGGGGGGTCCCTCTCTCTGGGAGGTGCAGGGCTTAACCAAGCCTGTGCTCACTTCAGGCCTCTTCGCCTTGTTCCTGGGTGTAACACTGACCAAGGGGGAGTTGACAAGCTCTGATAACAGCGGTCTTAATTGATACCTGATGTGTTGCCAGCTGCGTGAATGTGTGACAGTTCTGGGTTGGTTTTTTTTAACCTTTTCCTCCACTCTTAAAATGGCAGGATGGAGGCGGGTATGGCTGTCTGTGAAGTGTTGTTCCTTCCGAGTTATCGTGCTTATCCCAGGGGTTTTTTTCTTGCCTTCTGGTCCTGATTTCCTGCCATTCTTGTCGAAGAAGCTGCCGGCTGTGCTTGTGAGGGAGGAAGGGTCTCCTGGGTGGCAGGAAGGATGCTGGGGGCTCTGTACAGCCACCACTCCTCAGCAAGATCAGTTGTTCATCTCAAAGTCTTGCAAAAGAGCTGGTCTTTTGTAAATGGGGATTTTGCTTTCATGAGGAATAGCCAATCTGTATAATTTCCCCACTGTGACTTCTGGTGCCTTGCCCTACCCTTTTGGAAGGTGCTCCCTGTGAGTGGGGGTAGAAGCTTCAGTTCCTCCCCAGGGAGGGGTGCCTGTGAGCTGGGAAGCACTGGTTCCCCAAAACAGCTCCCAGTGCTGGACTTGCCGGTGGTTGGTCCCCTCACACTGTCTCCTGTGCAGACTGGGAGCCTGGACTTCATTAGAATGAACAATGCTTTCTGTGAGGCTGGCCAGCTGAATGGTGGTTGAATACCAGATCTTGGAGATTTCAAGCCCTTTTGTGCTGTTTTTTAAACTAGTAGTTGAGGGGAATTTTAGGTTTACCACAAAGGCAGGTTAGCAGCCGACCTTGCACCCCCAGGTGATGAGGGATACCTTGGTTAACAGCAAAGTGCGATGGCCCTTTTCACGGGGTGGCATTTAAGGACAGCATGTGCTGCTGAGCACCCTTGCTGCAGGCTGGCTGTGTTGGGACACCACCTCTAACCACAGGGAGGTGTGAGACAGGGCACCTGCAGCCCTTTAGTCCTGCCAGCTGGTTATTATGCAAGGGCTGATGGGCTGCTCGTGCTTATTTGCTTATGATTTGCCTTGTGCGCAGCTGACGCTGGGTGCTGTTGATGAAAACAAGCCAGAGGCAGAGCCCAAAGTTTGGCAGGCACCATGATGTGCTGCACAGGAGCTTGTTCCAGTGCCCGAGAGGAAGAAAGGAAGCAATTCTCAGCCTTAGTTACTCTGATAACTTTTTTATGTAGCCTTGCTATCCTGCTGAAGTGTAAATAAACTGACACCCCTCTGGCTTCCTCCCCCTTCCTTCCACTGGCAGCGCAGGGGGAATTTCACAAAGCTGCTGTGTTGAAAAAGCAGAGCGAAAAGGTGATGCTGCTGCTAGCTACTCATTCATTGTACCTGAGATGTTTCAGTTTTATTCGATTTTTTTGGATTGCTTTTCCTTTATGCTTGCATTCTTGAGAAGAAGATACCAAGATTGTGCTTGGTCCAAGGTGGCTCTTGAGGGAGCAGCGGCTGCTGCACGGACCACGCGTACAAATGGGTGCCTGTCCCAGAAGAGAGGGTCCCCACGTGCTTCACAGTGCCAACCACCTACTGAAGTGGTGGAGGAGGCCATGGTCAGCACCTGGGGGCTTCACGTGGTTAGCAAAACACAGGGCTGGAAAGACAAAAGTTTTTCTGTGCTGCCAAGCTGTCCTGAAACCTTGGGGTGGCTGGTGCCGAGTGGACACTCTGCCCTGTGAGAGGGAGCAGTAGCTGTTACTGGGCAGTTTGGCTGGTGTGATGGGCAGCCCCGAGCAGGGTTGGGCTGGGCATCTGGCAGGTGGAGCTGCTTCTCCATACCATCCCTAGAAGATGGCTGGACTTTGACTGCTCTCCTGAATTTTCCAAACCCGATAGCAGAGCTCAGAGCATGGGGCTGAACTGACCACCGCTGCTAAGAGTCCCAGGGGAGGCCGAAGGAAACCAGCGAGCTATTTTAAAACATAATTAAACATAACCAAGAAGGAATTGACTTGCTTGGAGGAGGATCGCTCAAGCTTATTAGCTAATATAGCCCATGGCAGCCTTCCAGGTTGAGAGCACCGCTGGCTGCCCTATCAGAGAGGTGTCTAATTAAAAGGAAGAGCTTGCTCCTAATGCCATTTTCCAGGCACTGTGTAACTCTTCTGCCTGTTGAGGGGATGTAGTACAGTCTGTGTGCAAAGGGAAGGAAGGGCAAGAGCAGACGAAAGGTGGAAGTGAGAGTCTGTCTCAACGGGGGTGATTGAAAGGGAAGGGGTAGACGAGCTGCATATTTTCTTGTGCAACACTGGAAGATCTGTCAGCTGTACCCTGGAGTCTGCAAAGCCTGCACGAGGATACTTGGTGTTGGTGATGAGAGGTGATGGTGTGGGGAGGTGGCTGCTCTCTGTGGCCATTGTCCCGTGGTAACGCTTCGGCTGAGTGGCACATGAGCCTCCCATTGTAGTGAGGAGGGTGGCTGTGTACCACTGCTCACAGGCTTAAACGAAGAATGGAAGATCTCATGGTTCCTGTAGCTCTGAAACACAGATTTGGAATAACTCCGTGGACTAACAAAGTAGCTTGCATCTTGTCATGGGTGCAGGCGTGGCCCAAGAACTGCTGCAGTGCTCCCGGTGGTAGTGCCTGGCTGGTTGGGCTGTTGGTCTTCCTGGAAATCGCAGAGAGCCTGGCGAGCAGCAAGGACCTGATGCTGGCCCAGCATCTTCTTCCACAGATTTCGGGTTTGGTATCCTCGTACAATGTCCAGGCAAGCATATTTCTGTTCGTGTTTGACCCTGTAATACCTGTCTTTGAAGGGCAAGGGAGAGGTTTCCTTAGCAGGCTCGGTACCTAGACTCAAGTTTTGTTGCTGATGTCTCTCTGGGATGTGATTTAGGGCACTCTGTCAAGTGAACACAGTCCTTCCATCACATACAAAACCTCTTCTGAAGTCTCTGCGTGCAGAAGGTCTTTTGAAGAGACGTTTGTGCCCTGCCCTATGGGGGGTACTTGGTTGCATTTAATGGGCTGGGCTGCAGCTGAAAGGAGGGAGCGCTGCTGGCTGGAAAGGGAATTGCTCTCTTTTCCTGACGTTATTCTCCTATCAGCCACCAAAATGCTTATCTTCTGCAAGAGCATTAACATTGAGAAACACTTTGATCGTGCACTGTGGAAGTTCCTTTCACTGTACTGTTAAGAAGTGAAAGCAGCTGTATCACCGTTGCAGTTACATGCTTATGTATGGGGCCAGATTAATTTTAAAGCAATATCTCAAATTGTTTTCCTCTCTGGTGAGGGCAGTTAAACTCTGGGAAGCGCTACTTCTGTCTGCAGCAGGGATCAGGCTGGGGCAGGCTGGGAGCAGCCTGCAGGCATGATACTCCCCATTGTAGGACCCCGCTCCTGGATCTTGGTGCCGGATTCCCATTCTCCTCCTATCCATCAAGCTTTATTTGGCCTCTGGCATGCTGTTCCTCCGGGAGTGTTCCTCTGGAGCTTGTTTTGAAAAGCTCTGCAGTGTTGTAGGGCTGGTAACTATAGGCACCAGTGGAGAATTTTGCTCTGGCTGGCAGCTCTATTAATAGCCGCTGCTGGAAGGTGTGCTGCTGGGAGCAGGGCTGCAGGCTGCTCTCCTCCTCCTGCCTGCGGGGCACGGTGCTCTTCCCAAATGCCTTTCCTGCAATTCCTGGGCAGACCTTGCCTGCAGACTTTCAGCCTAAGCTTTGGTGGCCGTGGAGCACGATGGCTGTGGAAGGCAGCAGAAAGACCTCGCCTGTGCTGTCACAGAGTCCTATCTGCCCCTCCTGCCTGTGAGTGCCTGTGCCAAGATAACTTTTTGCGTTGTGTGGCTGTCAAACTGCAACTGTGTGTCTTACTGAAGTCCCTTCCCCTGCTTACACCCTCACAAGGGGCTCCTGCAGTCCGCCTCAACATGCAGCACAGCAGTGAGCTCTAGCACATCTCACCTTAAAATTTAAAGTGACTCTTTGTTGTGAAGACTTGACATCGTAACATGGAGCTGGTCTCAGCATTGAACCCAGGTTCCTGGGCCACCATTCAGCTGTCAGCCCTTTGCTGCACCCCACGCCCTTTCAGCAGGTCCATGAGATGCAGCTGCTGCAGTAGAAAAGAAATTCATCCTCCGCTTTCCAGGAGGCGAGGTGCAGGCTGTGGGGAGGGCTGGTGCTGCCTGGGCACATTCCATGTGTCCCTCTCTTGCCTGCCTCAGTTCTCAGGCTGGTAGTGCAGAACGTGTAAGGTGCTAGCACGGATCTTGCAAGGGCTTGTACTGCCTTTCTAAAGACAGTTTCCATCACGTTACAAGTCTCTGTCTCCTTGCTTTTTCCCCACTCAAGCTGCTTCACCTGGAGACCCACAAATAACCTGGGAGCAAAGCATTCAACCCCAAATTATCAGTTCGTTCCTGGCCGTATGAGGGGCTTCTTGCATGGGAAGATATTTCAGCCTTGGCAAGCCATTTTGTTTTTCTGCATTCTGGTTCCCCACAACTGAAAGGAGCGGGGTTCATTGTTACTCCATCTCAGCTGCTTTCCAGGTAGTGTTGGAGAGGAGCCCTGGGGAGCCCTGACTGGCCTTCTTGGGTGGGGTCTGGGTGCTGCCCTCACGAAGGGGTCTGGGTGCTGCCCTCACGAAGGGCTCTGCTTCCAGGTGATGTAAGGGAAATTGCAAACCTCTGCAGCATGAGAACCTGTTAAAAATCTCCAGTCATCTACATTAATCATAAACCAGCTAAAATTCATTAAGTTTTCTTGGCAGCATCCTGCTTCTTGTTAGTAACTGTGGTATTTCCCAGGCATTGTGGCGTGAGCTCTGCCGGCAGCATTTTTGCAGCAAGGTGAGATCCTCTCCAGGCCCTTGGGCTCACACAGGTTGGGAAGCATGACCTGGAGGCCGGGCCAGCCATGGCTGTGGAAAGTGGCACTGCTAAAATACAGCATCGTGAAACTGCTGGCACCTGCACTTCCCTCCTTCGCTGACTTGAGTCACAGGATGTCTGTCTGCTTTGCTTTGGCATGCCGGGCAAGCTGCCCTATAGCCAGAACTTCTTTCTTCTCCTCCTCCCTTCCAGGAAATCTATTTCAGAGAAGGGTGGAGGGAAGGGAGCAGGAGGAAAAAGGCTGGGGGCAGCGGAAGGGACCAGGGAGGTGATGCACATCCTGGCATGTGTGAGTTTTAGGGAGCAACAGGTTAAGGTGGGAGCAGCTCAGAAGTGGAGTACACCACAGTAAAAGGGGAATGGAGTCATTCCTTGCACCTCTAATTAATAAGAATTTCTTGTGGAGAGGAGGAGTGACTAAGCTGTGAAAAATGGGCTTGTTCCTTTGCCTCACAGCTGAATCCGGAAATTTTAGGGTGAGCGGCGTGTCCATTGGTGAGGCTCAGTCCAGAAAGATGCCTCACTACATGCACCGTAGGTTGGGCAGCAAACGAGGACTGCACACCTGCCTTTGTGTTGCTCATCTGGTGATACCTCCTCATGTGGGGTACCATCCCATCACCTCTTGGGGACACAGGGCCTCCCTTTTCCCTCCTCATGGCATTTGATGGAGACTTTTCCCCGCTGTGTAAACCAGGAACAGCATTCCTGAAAAAGCAAGCCTTGGGCAGGCAGGATCCAGCTGGAAAAGTCTAGCTGTCGGTGGAAGAAGCAATAAATCTCTGGAAGCTGGAAAATAGCAGTAAAGAGGAAATGTCGGAGCCTGCAACACCGCCTCTGCTGTGCCGGGAAGCCGCTCAGGGCGTGAGCTCTGGGGCCAGCCCCATCCTGGGGAACACCAGTGATGTGCCGTCCACGAGTGCTGTGGCGCTGGCAGCAGAACAGCAGGCTGGGGAGGTCAGCTTTTGGAAAGCAGGTCAAAGTCCGACACACTGCTGGCATTGCTGAAGTTGCAGCTTTTAGATTATTGCAGTCCCCAAAAATTTAAATGGAGAGCTGTGCTGGGCACTCGGAGCGTATCACGACAAATGTTGGCCCCAGCCTCTGCAATATTGCTGTCTGACAAGCTGGGAACACAGAGATCAGTGGGATAACCTGCAGGAGATTACAGATATCCACAGCAGAAAAACACAGTGATGTGTATGAGGATGTGCAGCCTACAGATGAGTGTGATGCTGCCATCAGTGGCTGGAGCTCTTCGGGCTCTCATGTTGGCAAACAGCAGTTGTAGGCTGGAAGGGGAAGAAAATATCAAGCTTTTGTCTGGAACAAGTTGTTCTATTAAAAATGATATTATCTCAAGCAAGGTACAGTGGAAGGCAGAGTTACTGTGGCAAGCTGACAATGCTTTCTCCCTCTTGTTTTCTTTGCTTTGGGAAGAAAGAGCCTTAATTCCGTTTTGGGCTTCTTGGTGGTGGGAGGATGTATGGTTTTCATGGAAAAAGTTACTCATTGTAGCCCAAACCCTGTTTTCATTAGTAAGTGAATGTCATTTTCTCTTAAGAAATCCAGCTGCTGTTGGATTAAAGCTTCCATTCAGAGGTCTTCCATGCTCTGTTAAAAATGCAAATGGAGTCAGGCAGTGCGGGAGGGATGTGTGGTGTTCCTGGGGCGCATTCAGGATGAAACTGGGAACATCTGGAGTTGGTTCAGCTGGCTGTCTTAGGCAGACCTCAACTGCTGGGGTGTGTTGGATGCATTTGAAGAGGCTCCATCCCTCTAGCTGATGTTCCCAAGTGATTAAAAAATATCTTGAGGATAGCTTGGAACCTGTTTTCGGTTCTGTCTGGCATTTTAAGGCAAATTTGATTGGGAAGGAGCTGCTGGTGTCACCCCAACCTTGCCATGGGTGGCAGGGCATGCTGGGCTGGGCCCTGCTGAGTGTGGAGGGCAGCATGTCAGGGCAGAGCAATGTGTCCTTGCAGGGAGAAAACCAAAACAAAAATGGCTGCAGCCTTTTTTCTTTACCTCTTCCAGCCAGCACAGAAATCCAAACCTTCCTCAGGATCTCTTCTCTCCTAGCAGCTACCAAGAGAGCTTTACTTTGAGTGGCATGGATTAATTTGGGGACATATTCTTTCCTCTGAGAGTAAAAACACAAACTTTGTTATGCCCTCAGACAATGAACGAGCCATGCCAGGCTGGATTTGGGTAACTTTGTGTGAAACCACAACCTGCCTTATTTGGAGCTGGACTTGAGCACAGACTGGCTTTCGTGACTTTTCTCCATAGCCAGTGTTTGGAGAACCTCAGGCTGGCCCCAGTGCAGGAGGGATGAGGGACTGTGCCAGCAGGGAAGTTGCATTGGTTGTTGTGGGAGAAGTGTTAAAAGCTGATTACTTTGGTGGCAGACTGGGGAAAGGCAAAGATTTCCTTCCCTCTGCAGGAACTGGTGGGGATTTTCTCCCTCTGATAGTGGAAAAGCCCTGAGAGCAGTTTGCCCTGTGAGTTTGGAAAAATGGTGTGGGTTTGCCCCAGCTTCGATGGCACTCCTGGAAAAATCTTGTGGTTGGGTTTTGTAGAAATAAGCAAGGCAGAAACCACCAGCTGAGCTCCCAAGAGGCAAAGCCAGGCTCCCATCGACAGCCTGTCTTGCAGATTCCAGTCCTCCTGTGTTCCCTGTTGTGCTTGCACAAATGAAGATTTTGCACTTTTACTGAAAAAGCCCTGCTTTGGGGGTTTTTTTTTTGGGTTGTTGTTGTTGTTTGTTTGCTTGTTTGTTTGGTTTTTTATGTGACCCTCATGGTGCCTATCATGCCTGTAGTTGGCCTGATTCGGACCCTTTTAGAAAAAGCATATTTCCACTTTTGTACTCTTTGGTAGTTATCTTCCTTTATTTAAGATGAATGGCTTCAAGGATTTAGGACATTCAAAATTAAACTGGCATTTGAACAGGTGATTTCAGCATTTCACAGCAGTGATATGGGAATTCTTAAGGGTTTGGGTTTTTTTCCAGATGTTTATATTTTCCCCCTCTCTCTCTTATGCTTTTAAATGGAAGGAGGTTGTCACAGAGAGCACAGTGAGTCCTGCTGGAAAAGCTCTACCTTGAGTTCCTCTCAGTGACACCTTCCCTGCTGTAGTGCCCCATATCCGCTCCCATCTTCCACTGCCATTCCCAGCCCCTCCCTGAAAGAGAAAACGGTGAGGAAGTCAGTCATAAAACTTCCCATTGCTGGTACATAAATATCCCAGTGGCTGGGTTGATGTCCCATGCGCAGAACGTCTCCTCCCACATTTGGAGTGTGTTTTTGTCCTTGCCCTGGGGTCACTCCTGCGTGTTGGTGTGCACACGCGTGTGCGTGTGCGCTGCTCTTCTGCTGCTTGACAGAATGGGCAAGGCAGCGGTCTCGGCCTGGAGGCCCCCAAAAGTGGTGTGGTGGTGCCTTGGCCTGACCTCAGGCCTTGCTCCACTTCAATTCCTCTATTAGGACATTAAGGAAAGCCCTATGTGCCAGAGGAACATTAAGTGTGTTCGACTGGAAGCCTGACTCTGAATGGGAAGTAGTGTGCATGCAAGACGTGGGGGCAGAGATGAAAAATTCCCCCACTTCCTGTTTGTACCTCACAGCAAAATGGAATTAGGTGATAACAGCCCGTTGGAAAAAGGGAGTAATTGGGGCTGATCCTAACTTCTGTTGAAAAGCTCTCCTAAAAAGCTTAGTGGCACATCTCCTCCTGCTTGGGTAAGGCAGAGACTTCCATTTAAGTAGCATAATAAAATACCTCTTGGGAAAGAAATCTCCTGCAAGAACTGGAAACGGCTTTGCACATGCCCAGAATGAGGGGTCTTCTCATAAAGCAGGGAAGATCATATGGTTCATGATCTGTGGGGCACAAAGCATGTTGCAGGGATGGGGTGATGGTTAGAAAGGATGTTCTTGTACATTTACAGGACCATGAAGAACAAATCATCTGCTCCTGGCTGAAAACTGCCAGTCTGGGTCCAATGTGGCTGGAGCAGTGGGTAACCCTTGCTTCCCTCTGTTTTCTCCCCAGCTGGCCGGAGGCATCATCCTGGGAGTGGCCCTGTGGCTCCGCCATGACTCGCAGACAACGAATATTCTGTACCTGCAGCTGGGAGACAAGCAGGCCCCCAACACCTTCTATGTCGGTGAGTAGGTGTGGGGGTGCTGGTGTTGTGCCCCAGGGTGGGCTCCAGTGTACCCAAAAGCAGGGCAGAAAGCTCCAGGTGAGCAACAAGGAGGTCACAGTAAAAATACCTCCTGCTGCCCTTGTACTCTCCAAAATATCCCCCGCTGTGCCAGCGAAAGCCTCTGATAAATGTTGGCTGTGGCCCAAGCACAGAGTCCAAATCCACATCAGCTAAAAATGCAAAAAGACGTGTTGCGGTGTTGTGGGTTTTCTCCAGAGCACATTTGGGAAGAGAGGGGACTTCTTGGAAGCGTGTCTTGTTTCCTACCCAAAAGGATGTAAAAGTAGCCGACAGAGTGCCTGGCAGTAGAAAGTGAAGCTTGGTGAGCGTGTGACTCATGTTCTCCAGGAGGGGCAGGTGGAGCCTCTGTGCACCACAGTTAAGCTTAGCATGATTTTTGTTAATTTGACAGCATGCTGGCGTGCTGGAAGCTGAAACCCCCTGATTTTCCCCTGTTCTCCAACGATCCCTCACAGACGAGGGGGAGCAGCTTGCAGGAGGGGCTGGCTGCCAGTCAGGAGCTGGCTTGGAGCACAAGCTGACGGGGCTGGGAACATCGTCTGATCCAATGTCCTGTTCTCACCTGTAGCTAAAATTGCTTCCTGGAAAGGGGTTTCCTTGGCGTTTTCCTGCTCACCCATGAAATGGCATGCCTGAGCCCTCTCCCTGGCTGTCCCTGGTTACAGAAGATGTTCCTGCTGTAAATAGCTGTGGGTTTTTCTCTCTTGCTGTCTCTCTTCTCCTGAGCTCTATTTGCAGCATTTCCCCTTTGTAAATCTCATTTTTAAAAACAGAAGAGGGTTTAACTTCTTAAACATAAGAAGTTAAACTCTCTCCTTTCCAGGAACCAGTCCAAACTTCTCCTTCTTTTGGGGGGCTAACAACCGATATCTCCCTAGTTAACACTTTCTCCCCAAACGTGGGGGACCTGGAGCATGGGGCACAATCCTTCCCTCCTGCCTGTTGAGCATATTTTACTCTTCCATCCCTTTTTATTTTGTCTTTGTCCTTGGCCTTTGGTGTTTAGAAGGTCCTTGGGGAAGGACCGTGGATCCCACCACCACACTGACTTTCTGACACCCGTGAACAGCCCATGATTTGAAGCTGGCTGTCTTTTTAAAGTTATATTCAGCAACAGATTGGCCTGGATTCCTTCTGGCAGCTGTAATTTCCATGCAGTAATAACAGCAGAGCATTTCTTTCAGTTGCTGCCTCTCCCAGCCAGACCTCTGGAGTCTGAAGGCTGAGATTTCTTTTTGTTCCCCCCCCCCACTCCGGCTCCCCTCCCTGTTTTTCCTCTCTCCTACTACTGATACTCCCTCCTTTTTGTTCTCCGTCATGCAGTATACACATGCACACAATGTTCCTGCTTTTGGGAATGGGAACCTCTCTGGGCTTGGCCTCCAGAGCGCTGTTGATTTTTCTTTTTTTTTTTTTTTCCCTTTGCAAACCACTTTTTGGTGTCTGGCACAGGGTGCTGGTCCCAGGATTTGTCAGGAGGCTTTTAAAGGCCAGCCAGGCTTTGCTGCGGCGCTGCAGGACGGGGGGAAGCAATAAACACTGTCGAAGGAGGAAAACTTCCATCATAGGGTGTGTACTGAGTGAGAAGGGGAAGTGGGAAAGCAGGGATTTGGTGTCTCCCGGTTTCTTTCTGTGTCCTTTCCCCTGCCCCAAAGCTGGAGCTATTGGCTAAAAGTTGTCTGTGTGTTATCGGAGAGGAAAAATAATGGATTTGAGGGCAGTGGGGAAGTGGGAGAAAGAAGCTGTGGGGAACAGGGAAGTTAGAGAGTACCAGGCATGCTAGTTCAGGCTGCAGGAGAGGAGCAGTCCTTGCCCTCAGCTCCCAGCACAGCACGGAGCATCACAGCAGCCACCCCTGCAGCCCCCAGGGCACAGGCAGCTGTTCCCCTGCTTGCCTTTCCAGCCCCAGGGAAGGGGCTCCTGTGGGCTGGGGTTTCCCACAAGCACTACCCCTCCTCCCCAGCACTTTGGCACTGCATGCAGCAAGTTGTCTTGTGGGCTGTTAAATGGGCCCTTGTTCATGGGCTTTTCCTCAGCATGGCGTGCAAACCATCTGATCCCCTAACCACTTGTTGCAGTCTTGGCTTTTGACACTTCCATTTTGGCTGTGGATCCAATGCTCCAGCAAATTCTTTAACTGCTTCAGCGCTGTAAAGACCCAGCAGTACCAGGGATGGGGATGGCTGGGGCACCTTAGTTCCATGCTTTCATAACTATAAAGGAAAATACTTGTTCTTCATCTGAGCTTGGCTTATGGTCTGATATGCACTTATTTGCTTTATTTGAAGTTCATAAACCAAAATCCTTCTTGCTCTTGGATAACACTTTCTCTGGAATGCTTTGTCTGTCTGGAGGCCGAGAAGGTGTTGGTCACAAGGCCAAAAACATCCTTCAGGATAGCTGGAGGCATTGATAAGTTGCTAACAGCTGGTTAATCACTTCTCAGATATTTGCTGATCCTACACATAAAGTTCCATTGAGGAAAAACCCAAACAAGCAAGTAAACTGTTTTTCAGTGTGTTATGAGAACCGGTAGAAGAAGGCTGAGCTGGTCTCTCTCTGTAGATACCAGTACAAATTGGAACAGTTCTGATCTCTCCACAATAAGTTAGTGCTGTGGTGTCACTGGTTTTAAGAGCACCTGGAGATCTTGAAGAGACAAGTGGCACTGGACTTACTGCTTTTGCCCATTCTTGATGGGATGACAGTGGGAGGAAAAAGCCACTTCAAAGATTTGGTTATGTGATGCCTGGAGATAGCTGCTGTGGATGAAATGCTTTGAGGAGGGCAGGAAAAAAAACCTCAGCTCTTGTTTGCCTTAAATCCACACCCCAGGATTTGACACTTCCCCCTTGCTGGGCTGCCTGTATGCTGGGAGCATCACTGGGTGCTTGTCCCTGCTGCTGCCCTTCCTGTGCTTTCCCTCAAGCTGCCCGGCAAGGAATGGAGCACAGCAGCCGGATGGTCTCGGCTTCACTCTCTTCTGCCAGATCCAAAATAGGAAATCTGCCTCCAGCTGCTCACAGCAAGTGACAGGGCAACACGACCTGTGGCTCTAATTACCTCGGCCCTGGGAGCGGGGCCAGCCACGATGAAGAGTGCAAGAGCGTCCTGAGCTGGGGTGCAGTTTTCTACGTAGCTTTTAGGGTGAGGAGGGGGTTCACTTTGCCTCTGTCCAGGTTTTTTGTGTTTTATTAGTAGATCCTCTGCCGGGCAGTGTCTCCTCCCTGGAGCATGGTGGCGCAGGAGAGGAGTGTGAGGTTTTGGACAGGCATACAGCGGTGGGGTACTCTTGGCTGCCGAGGCTGCTGCCACTGCTGCCTCTGCCTGTCATCCTGCTGGGTGTCACTGTCCCAACAGAAAGGCAGGAGGGGTTTTTTTGGTGGGGGAGTTCCCTAGGTAATGTTGATCCAGCTCCCAAGGCAGTCAGGCAGCAGAGCTTGAGGGAGGCAGGTGGGGGACAGCTGAGGGCAGCAGTGGCTTGGGACTAAGGTGGTGAATGTGCCTGCGAGTGCTGCTGAGGCGTAGAAGGGACATCGGCTAACGGGAACACAGGCTTCCTTAAGAGGTGAATCAGACTGTCTTCACCGTCCTCCTCGGAACAAATACAATCCAGGATAATGATTTCTGCCCTGGAAACAAGTTCAAGCTGCTTTTCACGCAGACTGGTCTAGAATAAATGGGCCAGAAAGCACAGGGAGGCTTTGAAGTCTTTCTTACAAATGAGTACATACCTGAGTTGAACTGGAGCTGCTCTCAGGCTTTCATGGGTGTCTTTAGGATTTTGGAAGTCCTGTCATGAGGTTTTGCTGGACTCAGGGGAATCTGACCGTGGCAGAGAGGAGAGCCTGCTAAGTGGCAGTGCATAGGGTAGGGATGGGGACATTTCTCTCAGCTTTCCCCAGGTTTGCCTATTGTCCTTCCAGCACAATGAGGATGCCTTGGCCACTCTTGCCATGGGTCCCAGATGCGGCCAGCAGTGCAGAGCATGCCAGCCAATCACCTAGACAGACTTGTGTTGGCTCAGTGGTTGTGGAGGAGCTGTCCCTTCTATCCATAACTTAATTAGCCTTTTTAGCTAATTTAGCTTAATTAGCCTTTTCAGGACTGCCTTGGATGAAAAGCAGTGATTTCTGGGATTTCAGGGAGGTTTTCATTGCAGAGGGGGCTCAGCAGAGCTCGAGTATGTTGCAACGGCTCTAGAGGTCAGCAGTGCTACAGTGGCCATGGACCTGCCATGAGCAATGAGAAGGTCTTGGTTTCTGTTCCCGCTCCTATCCTTGTCCCTGTCCCTCTGGAAATGTCAGGCATCTTCTAGAGGTGGTGCCAACTTCCATACATCTTGGGGTTACACTCAACAGCACATCTTTTGCTAGACTTGTTGTGAAAGGGCTAGAGAAGAGCCTGAGGCTCCTGGTCTGTAGGTTCTGTAATAAACACCAGTGAAAAACCACCTTCAGTCTTGGCATGAGGCACTGCAGGGATCCCTGTGGATGCACACAGCTGGTTCAGGACTGGTTTCTTCTCTCACCCATTTGTGCTCTACTTTGTCAAGGCCCTCTGTGTCGGAGATTTTCCACCAGACACATGAGCTGTGGCCAGGCTTGCGTGCTTGGCAGTGGAAACCAAGGTTTGCATTTGGCCTTGAACCACACCGAGCAAAATGGATTATTTAAAAAATAATGTATGTGGATTTTTAAAAATAGAAGTACATGCATTTTTCTGTCTTGGAAATAAACTTACTTACAGTTAAGGACAATTCAATTATTTAGTCCGTTAAAGGAAAAAAAAAATGAAAGCTGAGATTTACTTGTTCTAGATTTTCCTCTAATCACGGTCAGATCAACTCCTTCAATAATACTGGAATTCTTTTTAAAACAGTAGTTTTAAGGCAAAATACTTTTTTAGTATTTTCCTTTCTGGCTTACATTATGAGTCTGACAGTACATTTTTTGTTTTTATTCTTATCACAGAAGTCAGTTTCTATTAAGAAAGCAACATGTTATTTCATTGCATTTCCATTTAATTTCCATTTAATCGTAATTCATTCCACCTCTGTCATGACCACCCCTGTGCTTCATTTACTCTGCAGACTAAAACTGGTTATGACTTCAAAAATACATTGGTACCATTGGGTTATTTTGGGTTCAGATCTATCCAACTACAACTAATGTAGTTGTTCTTTTCCTTTGTCCCCTCCCATTGGCTTTGCTGCCCTCAACCTGTGCCAGAGGTGGCTCCTTGCTCTTCAGAGCTGTTTAAACCTGGAGCTTTGACAGTTTTCCTTAGAAAACCTGCACCGTGTTTGAAGCAAAGCCTACAAGGAATCCTCCAGTGGGATTTGTGCTCTCTTAGTGGGTGAGACCCCAGGGCACATGGAGATACCCAGAAGTGCTGTAGGCTGGGGCAGCATATTCCAGCCTGGCTCTCCTGTGCTGTGCCACCATTGTCTATCCCGGTCCTGGAGAGTGCCACAAACTTCCTTCCAGCTTTTGCAGGTGTGCTGAATTTACAAAACTTGAGTCTCCTTCCAGTTTTTCCTGGGTAGGCACAGGAGAAGAAACCTGACTGTGGCATCAGTGTGGAGGGGATTTGGGGAAAAGTGTGTGCACAGGAGGACATTCTTTGGGGCTTTCCTCACCACCCCTTCGTTTTTCTGACAGAGGTGTGCCCGTGGCTTCTTCTTGCCTTGTTCTTGCAGATAAGGGCAGCATGTCCAGGCTTTCATCTCCCCGTGAGAGCTCTCCATGCTTTGTGACTCTGTTGCTCCATCTGGAAGTCATTAGCAGCTACAGAGCAGCAATGTTTTCCTTGGGAAAGGGGGTAGAGAGGAATGGAGGGGCTTCCCACTTGTCGTCTTCCAGCAAACCCTCTCTTTTTCCAGCCTCCCCCTCCCTCTCACCCCACTTTCAAGAAAGCACTGCCAGCTCTGCTGGGCCAATTCCACCAGGCAACTGGACAAAAATGTCTGGGAGACCCTGCTTTGCTGGCTGGCTCATGCAGCCATCTTTTTCCTGCCTCAACCCTGCCCTGGAGGGACTTTCCACTCCCTGCTTATATCATGCCCCCAGGTTGCAAGGAAGAACATCATGGCCATTTCTTTGGCTATGGGGAAGGGTGTTCTTCCACGATGGGTGGTGTGGGGTAGGAGGGAGTCGCCCTGCCATTGTCTGATGGTCCCCCCCTTCCCTGCAGCAGCAGTGGCAATGAGCCCAGTGATGTTCAGCAGTGATGTCCAGGCCAGGAGCAACAGCAGGGTGGCACTGAAGCCTCCCTCCTTTCCTCAAGAGGCTTGCAAAACTCTTGGATTTGCAGAGTCTCCCCGCGGGAGCCTGTTGGGAGAATAAACATCTCTCTTTCTTCTGCTCTGAGCTCCTTTTAAAAGCCCATCCCATGGGGAGGGCAGGCACAGCTTGGAGAGCTGCCTGGCCTTCCCAGGAAGCATGGCGTCATGCTGGGGGGGATTTCTTATTTGATTTCTTTTTTGCCTTTTGGAAATACTGCCATGGTGACCTGAGGGCAGTGGCTGGCTTCCATTTAGCCTAATGAGTTAAAGATTCTGGGAGAGGATTGAAATGAGGGGAGAAGTAGGGTGCTGTCCAGGAATGCCCATGCCTGGAACTGCAGAGCATCTCTGATGGGGATGGTGGGGAATGGGAGGAGAGTTAGCCAGGGCTGGCCTGCTCCCTGCTTGTTTTAGAGGGGTGCTCCTGTGCTTGTTCCTCCTTTTATTTGTTTTTTCATCGTGTCCTTTTTTTAAGACTGTTTATTTCTTCTTGTTTTCTTTACTTCTCAGCAGGGACAGGACATGGGTTTTACAACCCTGCAGGCACCAGCTATGCTGCTTTAATGCCAAAGCAAGTACTGACACTGAATACCGCCTTATTCTCTCCCTTCCCTGCTCCCAACTGAGCATCCTGCTTCCTACCTGGCCTGCAGGTAAAGGGCCCTCCATGGAGGCATCATCTGCTTGAGCTGGGAGCTAAGCTGGCCTCTTGGTTGCTTTTTTTCCCTTTCCCACCAAGCACAAACCAAGAGAAGCGCTCAATTACTATCAGTTCCCTGGCTCTGATGTTTGGGGGCTTTCCTAAAGCTTTACAAGATCCCTGCAGCCCAAAGCAGCACATGCCCTGGTTGTATTGGGAAATGGGGATGGTGTTTGGTCCACTGCTGCTGCTTTTTCTGATCATCATGTCCTGATGCTCTTGAGGGAGGAGGTCATATCATAATTCCTGTGCTCCTGCTTTGAATTCAGATGAGGAGGTAAAGCTGAGAGTGGTTGGACTCTCTCCTGAAGCTTTTTGCTCTAAGGCTCCATCTCAGAAGGAGATAGAGGACTTCAGGGAGTATTGCTACCACTCCGCTGACTTCTCCAACTCCAAGATACAGGTCCTGAGGCTCACAGCTTGCTTTGGTGTGTGCCTGGTTATGTGTGGCAGTTGTAGCAATCTTTCTTGCTGCTGCCTTATCAGAGAACCATGCCATAGGGTTAGAAATCAGTGTAGTGCTGCTTAAGGATGTGGAGGTGCCTTGGTGCCATGAACATCTCTGTGTGATTTGCTCTCTGTAGCTGTTGCTGCAGCCCCAGCTGTTCCCAGGGTTATGTGCTGCTGCTGTGTGAGGGGGCAGCATGGCTGTAGGCACCGCGCAGTCCAGTTTATACCTCTCTCATTTTAGTTTTTGTTTACGGCAGACAGCGCTGCTTGTTGTAAAACCCCAGAGAAAGCTGCAATAAAAATGAGCTGGGAAGTGGCATGTGAAAGGCAGATGGAGCCTTGCTCACGCCAAATTCTGCCAGTTTGGGTGGAGCCCTGAAGGAGCAAATACCTTTTTAGTCATGATTTCCTCACCTAGGAGAGGATTTTAGGGGTTAAGCAGTCTCTGATGCTTACACAGAGGAGGGGGAGGCTTATGAGGAGTCTCCTCTGACTTTGAGGAGGATAATGTGCCATTCAGGATGGGGATGACAGGTGCCTTGCTCACAGACGTGGAGCCCAAAACCACACTAGGCGTCATCGTCCCCGTGTGCCAGGAATGAAAGCTAAGATGTGTCAGGCTGCTTTCTGAGAAAAGGGCTTGGTTGTTCCAGTCTGCACCGTGATTGCTGTGAAATAGTCCCCCAGCTGCCTGGCACCCAGTCTGGAAGTAGAGACGCCCCCACCAGCCCCATTCCTTCAGGGGAAGGATGGGTGTGGGAAAACAAACACCATTCAAAGCATGTGGTTGGGCACTTGGATTGCCTTCCTTTGCTTTCTCAGCCTTCAGCATGGCTGAAGTTTCTGTGGAGAAACACCACTGGCATTCCTCATACAAGATGCTGTTGTTGCAGTAAATATTTTGTGCTTGTTTTTAAATAAACTCCACAGCAGAGTCCTGCTCTGCTCCTCCCAGGAGAGGCTGTCGTGCTCTGGCCCTCGGTAACAAAAGGCGACTCCATAACAGCCGCTTGTTTGTGCCTGGGAATGAAGCTGGCCTTTATTCCAAAAACCTTCCAGGGTTTTTTTGTGGTTTGCCGAGATCAGGCCAGTCATCGCTGCCCTCTCCCCTGCCTGGCTGTGCGTTCCTGCTGCTCCCAGCACACCGGTCGCATCCGCTGGGCTCCGGTCAGGAAGCTGCACGTGGTGCACATCTTCTTCCCTCCCCTCCTTTCCTTCTTGTTGTTTCCTCATTTGATAGCGGTGCTGGCTCTGGTGAGGAGCTGGGAAGTGAGAGCAGGGAGAGAAGTGGGAAGCCGAGACCTCACTTGACAGTCCAAGGTCTGCACAGCCTGCCTGGGGCGGGAGTTCAGGAGGTCAGGCTTGGTTTTGTTTTTTTGAAACTGCCAGAAATCCCAGCAAGAAGCGAGCACAGAGGTCACTGGGAAACTTCTCTTAAACAGCAAATGTCTGTGTTTCCTCTTAATCTCCTCCATCAGTTGAGGGTCTCACTGGGCTTTTATTTCCTAGTTTTCAGAGCAAAACTTTCCTAGCCACCAGTGCGTCCTGTTGTTCTCCTGATCATCTCAGTATCAGAAAAACTTTTTTTACAGTGAGAGCAATCATTGCCTGGAAAAACCTCCCCAGGGACACGATAGAGTCCCTATCACTGGAGGTTTTCAAGATATAATTGGGCAGGATTCTGCATAGTCTCACCTAAGGTTCCCATTCTTACGAAAGGTTGGACCAGGTGATCATTTGAGGTCCCTTCAACCTGGGCTGCTTTATGACTGTGATCTCCTGGTGATATTTATTCAGCCCAGAAGGTGCCTTCAGTGTTTATTTTGAAAAATTGAGGATAAAACCTTCTGTCTGTGGTGACCTGGTTGTTGGGACCCCAGCATCATGCTGCTTGGTCTCCAAATGAGCTGCATTTGCTTGTTACCCATCTACTGGCGTGGTTAGCCTGACTAGTGACTTGCCAGATGTGGAAATGCCTTGCCCCCAGCACAGCTTTGTCTTCTCTCTACTGTCCTAATGGGAGAAAAAGTCAGAAACTGCTACACTCAGAGATGAGGAAAGTGGATTTTCTGACTTGTGATGAAGACTCTTCAGTTGAACTACCCAGGGTATAAAATAGAAAAATCTGCCATGGTTTAGGTTGAAAACCCAAGCCAGCACTTCACTGGTACAGGCTGGAGTGGCGAGGGCTGGTTCTTGGGCATTAGCAGCTTCCGGTGACAGCGAGCAGACCATTTTTTGGGACACCACTACTGGTATGTTGTTCTTTGTGAGACAGCAGTTATGCAGCGTCTGACAGTCTCCATCAGTCTCTCTGAGGCTTGGCAGGTGTCCAGCAGACAGCCTTCATTGTACAGGATTTATTAATGCCTTCCCATCACCTCCGAGCCCTTTGGGGCCCCTGTGTCCCACACTCAGCCCAGCCCACTGCTTGGCATGCTGTGTCCTTGCCCAGCTGCCACAGCTGCTCCCCCTCATGTCATCTCCAGCCACTGGGACAAAACCACCTCCTTCCACTTCAGGCAGGCCCACAAAACTTCAGCTGCTGGCCTGTCCTTTCCAAGAAACTCTCCCGGGAGGTTTCTTTTGCTTGTTTTTCCTTTCTTTGCACACCTTCACCTAAGGAGGTGTCTCATCCCCACTTGGGGAGCTTTCTGCCTGTTGGATTTTCATGGCTCCTGGGTGCTGCTGAAACCCCTTCAGAGCACATCAGGAGTTGCAACTCGCGCCTCCGGCCCCGTTTGCTGACAGTGCTGCTGCAAGGATGTTGGTGTCTCCAGCCACAGCTCCTGTCAGGTTTTGTGACGAGAGGCTTCCTGCAGGGTCAGCGTGCTCCATTGTGGCACTTCCCCTGCAGCTGGCTTCCTCTCTCCTGCAGTGCCTAAAAATACAGTGAGCATGGTGCTCCTAAGAAACACCGGAGAGTCCCAGCGCCGGAGCCGCTGGGGTGGCATTTCCTTCACCACCTCTCTCCAAGTCAGCCCTTGCATCGGTGCTTGTGCTTCTGGCATGCTGGTGATTTTTGTCTCAAGGAGGGAAGAAGCGGGAGACAACGTCCAACCTTTCCCAAGTTTGGAGAATCTGTAAGGGAATGTTAGTACAAGTGGAGACTGTTATTGTGTATCTGCTGTTTTAGAGAAGGGTTTACTTGATTTGGCTCTGCTCTCTTAAGTGCACGGCCTTTAGACTTTGCACTTTAATTATCAGAAGATTGTTTAAAAGCTACAGAGATAAGAAGAACCTTAAACATCACAAGCGTATGCAAACAGTTTTAATCTTGAGCTCTGTTTATATGTTAGGGCTGTTCCTAAAGGAGAGCTGACAGTCTGATTAATAACTGTAACACATTTTCACTCATAGCAGAAGAAAACATTTCATTGAAGGGATGTGTCTCTCAACCACTAGTAAGATTCACTGTGTCGCTGTTACTTCTGGGATGCCCCATGTTCTTTTATCCTCATCTTTTTTTTTTTTTCTTCACTGTCCATTAGAAATAGTGACTGCAATCCTACCTGATCTGTAATTTTTTGCATGCATCAAATTGCTTTTGAATGGGAAATAAGACTCACTTACAGAGTAGTAGAGCCACAATACTTGAGAATATTAGTTAACCAAAAAGGCACTAAATATAAGGGATACACCAGGAGAAAGCTGTGTCAAATTTAACTGAGCTGGTAGTGTTTGGCTGAGTAATCACTATGGCTTCACCGGTCTCATGATTGGTGAGGCCATGGTGATTACTCGCAGCAGCAGACTTGAGCCTTGAGCTAAGCTCTTGTTTCCTGAATGAATAAACTTTTATTCCTCTGTTTTCTGAACCACTCCTGATGCCTCATTTCAAGCTTTGAACTAGTTAGGGTGCAAGTTGCCTGTGCAAATTCAATAAGTTAAAGTAAAAAATGTTGTGTTCACTGTGGAAGAACCTATAACAAAAAAAGTGCCAGATTTTATTGAGATGCTTAAGCAGTACTTTCCCCTTAGTTTTGTGGTTTATCTGCCTTTAAAATGTTAGCCAGATAAATATTTGTATGATGTTTAACATAAATAAACCATGTGCCTTACTGTTTATTTTACAAGATATGCTAACTAATCATTTTCATCTCTGCTTAAATCTTTAAAACAGCATGCCAGGGGAACTCTGTGCTACAGCTCTGAGAATGCTGTAGAGCCCTTGTCTTGCCTCCTACATCCTCTGCCTAGTGCTACTCTCAGCATTTCCTCAGATTTCGGAGGTGATGGAGTTATTAAAGCTTTGGTGTTGGCAGCTTCAAACACTTTGAGACCCAACTCATGTACGTTGTGTTCTGCTATTTCTGCTGCCACCTCTACTCACACCTCCTCAACCTCAATTCTGCCTATCCATAACTATCCGCCCCAGGAGCCAGAATGTCCAGCCAGGCATGAGGATGCTGCTGGACAAAGCTCTGCAGTAACGTGTCTGCCTCTCACTCTGTCTTGCAGGAATCTACATCCTGATTGCAGTTGGAGCTGTCATGATGTTCGTGGGATTCCTGGGATGCTACGGCGCTATTCAGGAGTCTCAGTGTCTTCTGGGAACGGTAAGAGACACAGAGCTTTGGAAGTCACTTGGAACCCTGATTTCCCTGCCAGGCAGTGCATGGTTGTGCTTCCCTTTCTGGGGTCTTTTCCAACAAGCGGGGCTGGGAGGATGTGTGAGCACGTACGTGGGAACTGGGTGACCTTTGCAAGGAGCGAGGCCGTGCTGTGTGGCTGAGGGCATCTCTGCCCAGCCTGTGGAGCTCTGGCTGAGCTGGCAGGTGTGCTGCAATGTCCTGCCTGTGCCTGGCTGCAGGGCAGAAGGGGTGAGATCAGCAGGATCCTTAGAGATTCTTTCTCTGTTATATGTGAACCTATCCCCTGCCATGGTCTGGATATCTTACCAGGCACTCACTAAACCCTCTTTCTTACCTGGTGTCCCTTATGGCATCCCCTCTCACTCCATTTCAAGGCTGCCTGTAGCAATTCTAGTTCTTTTAAGGAATCATCTACTATTTTTATCTGTTTGGACAAGGAAACAGCAAAGACTTTCCATAATTTCTTAGCGAGAACATCTAGGTACATCCTGGAAAATCCATTACTGAAGTGCTACAGGCGTCCTTGATGTGAGGCAGCAGCTCAGGATTCCTGGCACAGAATGAGCTTAATTGGATAAACTGTAGCCACACCAAAAGCCTTTACCTTGGAAGCAAGGGAGACCCATTTATTTAAAGCAAATTCTCACATGTGGTTCAGTTTAAACTGGATGCATAAAAAATAAAACTAGAAGAGTAAAACATAATTTTTAAACTTTTTAAATTCAAATTACTTTCCAGCACTTGGCTTCATTGGGCTGGAGGATTCTTGGTGGCAGTGTAGCAATTCATGGGTGTGGGCTCAGCTGGGACAGAGGGAAACAGAGCTGCTTTCCATCACTCTTGCAGATGACTTCTCTGGTTGCTGCCGATTCCCCATAAAAAGGAGATGCTTTTTTCCCCAGTGTTGATAAAGCGCTTCTGAATGTAGTGGATGGGAGCTCCAGGAGGAGTTTGCAGGCATTATCCCGGCTGCTGGGAATATGAGGAGCCTGCATGCAAATCTGACAGGGGTTGTTGGAGAGCACAGTCTGTCAGCTTTGGATTTTTATTTTGTTTTGTTAATGCAAGTGATTACAGACCCTGAACTACCCCTCACTCCCTCCTGAAGTTAGAGGATTAGAAGGGCAGATGGTACAACGTACCTGAGGTCCGACAGGGAAGCCGGCTGCTCTGGCTGAAATTAGCAGCTCTAGCCGCTGTGCACTGCCCGTGTTTGCTCACACCTTGACTTGCCAAGAAAAGTCTGGAGACGCCCCGTGAGGACGCTTTCTGCTGGCCAAGGCTCCCACTGTGTTCCAAGGACATTTCCAGGCAGTGTCCTCAGGGTGTTTTAGGGAAGCAGCCGTGCTCCCCTTTCCCGCATCTAGCTGAGGGAGTGACTCAGGGCTTACTGCAAAAGGGAAGAGTACCAGGAAGCTCCGTGCTCTCAAAATCCTGTGCCAAAGGTGGCATGGAAGCTGAGCAGCAAGACCTGAGGAAGACAGGAGGGAGCCACCTGGCATGGAGCAGGCTCTGCTCCCTGTAAAGGAACTGGGACACAGCCAGATGCCTGGGCAGGAACACCACTATGTCCCATAGCATCAAGCTGCATCTCCTGGTGTTCTGCAGCCAACTTACAGAAGAACTGAATCTGCAGGAAGTTGTACCTCCAAATCTGGGATAAATGAAGCATCTTTCACTGGAGGGTAACCACTGCAAGAGTGAGCCCTAGTGCTTAACCAGACTTACAGTGGCATTGCACTCAGAATTTAGGGTGATGTGAGTTCTTGGGGGGATGTGGGACCTAGTCCGTCAAAGATGTTCCTACAGAATCAGGGATAGATAGATGTTTACATAGGAGTTGATTGTTCAGGAACTGGACAAGAATGTTGGAAGTCCTTTCCTGCTGTCAGGTTAATAGTCTTGTTTCCATTTTGCTGATAACCCTTTGTGTTTAACCCTTTGCGCCTGTGAGAGCCAGGTCATGGAATCATTCTGGAAACTCCTGTTTCCTCTGTTGTTGGAGAAAATGTCCTGAATGTGTTTTGAACAGAGACTGCTCAGGAGCCAGGGGCTATTTTCCCACCCTATACAGTAATTTTGTCTTTCCTTGACTGCATTCACCTCTTTTGCTTCTTGACTTCCATGGCAACTTCTCTCACTTTGGGGCTGTTCCCAGGAAGAAGTCACTGAGCGATGTTGTCACAGAGGTGATGTTGGCTGCATATGGAGTATGCCTGTCTGTGCCTTCTCATGGGACCCTGATGTATGAATATACAGCTTCCCAGTCCAACAGACCAACCATCAAAATGTGTTTCCACAATCTGAGCAAAAAGGGGGGATGGCAGGGAGAACTGCTGGAATTGCACAAACAGGGTGGGACTGTGGGAAAACGTCAGCGTTAGTATTTATGCAAAAAACTGCAGTAGCCTTGCAGGGCTGTGGATGCCAGAGAGCTGGCCATAAATCACACCCTGACACCCCCAGCTCCTCAGCAGCTGAAATGCGCTTTTAACCCTGCACTGGCAATTCCTGTCCTCTGAGTATTTGTGGCAGAGCAGAAACCTTGTCTGGATGGTCCTGCAGGTGCATGAAACAGAGCAATGTTTCTTGTGGCACACAGGGCATCTTCATCCCTGCCAGTCCCTTTATGGGAAAGGTTTTGCTAATCTCTGCTCAGCAATCCCAGTGGGAAGTCTGGACATGGGGTGGCGTGTGATGAGTTACAGGAAAATGTGTTTGGGCTCAGTGCATGTATGAGAGAGAAAATGGTTTGAAGTCAGATGACACCTTGCTCTGATTTGTCAGTAGAAGTGCTGCTCCACACCTCTCCCCACCTAATTGCTGCAGATATGTTAAGGATCCCTCTCTCGATTTGTCTTCACAGTTCTTCACTTGCCTGGTGATCCTGTTTGCCTGCGAAGTTGCAGCTGGAATTTGGGGTTTTGTCAACAAAGACCAAGTAAGATGACTCTAAAACGTGTGTTTGTGGGACTGGGAGGCTGGGGCAGGACTGCAGCAGATGCCAGCATGAGCTGTTTTCCTCACAAACTGCTCCCAGACTGGGGCTTGGATTAGCGGTGTGACCTGGGCAGGCCACCTCAGTCCTCTTGGCCGGGCTGATGAACTTTAAATGTGAGCATTTGACAGCAGCAGCTGCCCCTGAGGGTATGTAGAGCAATGTCTCAAATAAAAATAGCCTGTCTCGCTTGGGTCTCCTCCGTGCTGCCACACTGTCAGTCACAGAGGGAGTCGATTCATGCATGAGGTTGTGAAGGAAAGCCATCTGCACGTCCTTGGTGCCAGGGAGCAAAGAGCGAACCCAGCCGCGCAGTGCCAAAGGGAGGGAATACCGTACAGGGAGAGCCTGCATTAACGGGATTGCTTGGTGCTTCCTGCTCTTCTCCAGTATCATATAACCTGCTTCAGGCCATTTGTCTGCCAGCACTGGGCTTGCTGTGATCCATATGCTGTGCACACATGAGGGGTACAAGTCCTGTGTCTGTCCCAGGCACCCTGCTAGGGACTGCTCAGATAAGGTTTCCTGGCTGGAGGAGCTGAACTGAAAGTTAGAGCTGAAAATCTATTTCTGCTCACCTTCCCTTCACTACGGTCACATGTGCTCACACACACAGAGGTTTAGTCTCGAAATGCAGAGCTGCCTGTGCAGCAAGCAGCGGGCTGGGTGTTGATCACTGGGCCTCAGGGATTTGGAGGAGAGAAGGGGACTGCTTGGGCTCAGAGCCAAGGTTAGACTCCCTGGCAGAGTAGGAAATGTGTTTACTTTACTAAGAGACGTAAGCCAGCTGTGTAAGTAGGTGCTGGCTGCTCAGCTTTCACATGCATGTGGGCAGTGGCTCGCAGGCTCGGCCTGAATGGGAACACCCTTGCAGTCATTCAGGAGAGAGCATGACTTCACTGGAATAAACTCTTGTGTGGCTAAGCAGATCATTATGCAGGCAGGGTGCTGTTTCCTAGCAACTTTAGTGAACTAATTAACCTTTGCAGAGGGGCTGTGCCTCCTGCAGATGTTAGTTTGTGAATCCTGAAGAGTCCAAGATGTTCAGCTGCAACCGACAGCAAAAAAAAGTGAACGCTGAGTAAGGAGGGACCCCACGGCTGTTGTGTCTCATCCTGGTGAGAAAGCGCTTGGCCACCAGAGCATAAAGCTGAGAAATGTAGGATTTCCCAATACAGAAGTGATGACTTCAGCCCCTAAAATTAATTTTGCAGTTTAAAATGAAGGGTGGCAGTCTGTTGGCATCAGCTAGTTTTGCAGCCTTGATGATGAATGGGCTATTTTGATGTTCCTGCTCACAAAGCAGCCTTCCTTCTCCCTGCCTTGGTTGGGAGCAAGGCAGGCTGGGAGGGAAGCACTGCATGATCCCAGCCGCTGAGAGATGCTTCCAGAGGGGACACTTTTCCACAAAGCTGAAGGCAGTCTCTCCCTCAGCCTGCCTTCTTGGAGGTGCTTTAGATTCTGAATGGGCAGGTAATAAATAGGATTTTAAATTTTTTTTATTTTTATGTACCAGAGTCACATGGTTTGGTTGGAGAATGTTATCCTTCAAAGCAAACTTTTTCGAGAAGTGATGAAGGAATTCTGAGATAATTGATTGAAATCATGCATCATCTTGCTGCAGTTTCTTTTTTCGTATGCTAATCCAGCTTGTGCTGCCAAGAGCATATGTTCTAGAAAGCATTTTCGCTTTCTTGCTTTTATGTTTTTCTTTTGCTTCTCTTGCATGGCCTTCTTTCATCTCTCTGTCTCAAATTATTGAAGGGTATTAGAGGAGAAGTCACAAGGCCAGTTCCCCTGAAAGTTATGAGATTTTTGCACTGTGGAGCAGACCCTCATGGGTGGCTGCAGTTCACCAGCCAGGTGGCAGGGTTAGAGTATGGATAAGGTGTCTCACATAACCACTTACAGGACAGTGATGTCCGTAGGGGCCCAGGCAGGGTTTTACATCCATCTAACTGCACCTAAGCTTCCTGACCCGAACGAGCTGCCTCACTTAGGCCTTAGCGTGCAATCTCTCCCAAATTCCTGCCATCCCTTCTGGGCCATTCAGTAAGCCGAGGTGCCCGTACTTACAGACAGCCTTGCCTGTGCACCCCACGTCCTCCCGACTTTTCCAGCCTGTCCTGCCTCTGCAGCCTCTGTGGGAAATGCATTGCCTGCTTGCTTTGTCTATGTGTGGTCCAAAATGAGCCGTTTCTGCATTTCTGAGCCCAGCAGCACATCCACGTGGGCTGGAGGCTGTCTCAAATCTTGTGGCTCACCCTCCAGGCCTTGGTTGTCTTTATCTGCTAGACAGAGCCCGTGGAGCCCTTGGATAGTGTTGGCTGGAATCTGCTGGCTGGTGGATGGGGTTCTTAATATTTGCTACAGCTGGAGGGGCTTGAGCCCTATGAAAGACAGGCCTTTTTTCATGTGCCTGTGCAAACAAATGGGGTCCAAATGTATTTAAAAACTGCTCATCTTACTTCAAGCGCCATTAGAGGGAACCTGTCCTTGAGGCACATCTGTCGGATAGGTTTCCTCCTCCTCCTCCTCTGGCTGAAAGGGACTTTTTCCTGTGTCTTTCCTAGATAGCCAAAGATGTGAAGCAGTTCTACGATCAAGCGCTTCAACAAGCGCTCATGGGAGAACCAGATGCAAACAACGCCAAAGCTGTAGTGAAGACCTTTCATGAAACGGTAAGATAGTGGTGCTCATGCTGGAGAATTAATAATGGAGGTCAGGAAAATGGATGGCTAAAGCAGAGCCTAAAGCAGATGATGCTACGTGCAGGTCTTAGCCTGTGAGGTTTGCTGTTCTTACATGTTAAGAAGCAGAGTTGTGCTCTCTTCAGTATTCTCTCCATCACATGGTGCTGGGAAGTCTGGACCAAACTCTGATTAAGTTGCCTTCCATTTACCTCAGCACCTCTGATTTAAGTAAAATTCAGTGGAAGAAGAATGTAGCTCTGAGGAATTAATCCTGATACTAGGTCCATTCAGCAGGAAACAAAACCTCTGGAGAGAGTTGGGTTCACTCTCCTCCAGGGTACCTATGCTAGATCTGTCTGGGACTATTGTAGGAAGCAGCTGCATTGCATGGAAAGAAAAAAGTTAGTTTGGTGACTTATTCCCCACCCTTGTTTCCCCCTCCAAGATGCCTCCTCAGTGCTGGGTGGCTTCAAGAATGCGTAATGCTGGGGAGGACATTGCATAAGTGTTTGCTGTCTGCTAATGTTGGCTTTCCACTGTTTCGTTTTTCCTCTCCCCATGTAGCTGGACTGCTGTGGTTCTGATATTGTAACAGCGACTTTCACTCCTGTGTGGAGGGACGACCTCTGCCGAAAGGACTCCCTGAAAAGCTTTTTTGAGGTCGGCACAGCTGCTCTTCAGAAGTCAGCACAGCTGCTTCAGGAAACTTTGGCTGCCAAGGAAATTTGGGGATTTATTGGGAAATAGATAAAGGGTAGAAATTTCATTTATTTGGGGTAGGTGTAGAAGGCTGTTAAAGGTTCCCATTTGGTTCTTCCTTTGCTGTTCCTGCTTGAGGGGACTGACAGGTGCAGAGGGGTGCAGTCTGGTTGGCAGTCCTGGGGCCAGGACCTGGGAACATAAGTGGGACCGGGGGGAAGCTGACCTGCCTTTCTCGATGCTGGGGGTGGTAGGGGGAAAGCAGGCTGTCTGACTGGTGTGCTTCTCTGTCTCAGAACACGAACTGCCACAAAAAAATCGATGAGCTCTTCTCTGGGAAGCTCTACCTGATCGGTATCGCTGCTGTCGTGGTTGCTGTGATCATGGTAAGTGTGACAGCCTGGTGGGACAGGAAAAAACCACCTCGGGGCACCCTGGTCCTCTTCGAGCTGGGCTGGATCTGTCCGTCTCCTCTGGATGCCCCACATGCAGCACCAGCCCTATGCACCCCAGAGATCTGGAACATGAAGAGACCAAGGGTTTCATCATCCCTCTGGGAAGTAGGGATTTTAGGGGAGGTATCTGGCAAGCTCAGTAGAGCAGGAGCACCTGCAAGTTCAGCTGGAAGGGCAGAGCACCAGTGAAACTTTCTTGCTGCCTCCAAAACCATTCATTCCACAGGCTGCCATGTTTTGTCACTGGGGCCTGCAGTGGGAAGGGATTTGCCTGCTTTGCTATCTTGGGTTTGCTCCCTAGTGAGGGGTGGGTGCTGTGGGGGTGTAACATGGCATCTGTGCAAAGGCTGGGCTGTAGTGCTGGAGGGATCTTGAGGCATTTGCTGTGTAGCTGGCAGCCAAAAAGCTTGTCAGGTACTACCACTGCTGCGAGCGAGAGACGGGAGAACAGCTCCTTATCTCAAATTGGCCAACTCCACGTGAAAACAGCAACAAAGACGTAGCATCCCTGCCCTTACCTCCGGCATGAGAGTGTTAATGTGGAGTGGGGGACCTTGGGATGGGAGGAGCTCCTGCATCATACTGGTCGTTGCCTCAGTGGTGCCCCTGTGTCTCTCAACAGATCTTCGAGATGATCCTGAGCATGGTGCTGTGCTGTGGCATAAGGAACAGCTCCGTCTACTGAGCCGTGAGAGCCGGGCAGGGGAAGGGGGGAGCAGGGCGGACGGCGCTAGAGGGGACCCCAAGTGCCACCGAGTGACCAGGAGACATTTCAACAACAGACAAAGAAAATTATGTATATAAATGCTTCCAATATTACCATACAGTACTTATCATTTTTATTTTGAAGTACTTTTTTTTTTTTTTTAATAAATAAAACTTTCCCGTATCTTTGTGGCTGAGTTAGTTACACATCAGTTTTGTGTGATGGGAAAGCTGCTGTAGCAGGAGATCAAGTCCCTTCTCCCCCTTCCCCAGCCCCAGTAACTCAGAAGTAATGTTGGTGGAAGATGTACAAAGGAGAAGGCTGCAGCCTGGTCTCGGAAAACTTTGCCTTGGTTTTACCAACTTTTTTAATTGAATGCTGAAGCAGAATTTAGTATTTTTGTTAATTTGTACTCATCTTTTCCAACCATCACCCCAGCTCCCTGGTGTTTCCAAGCTGTCCGTAGGGAAGCCTGGCTGACCGCCCAAAGCCTGGGAGAGAGGAGGGGAGAGGATACAGCCTCCATCACTGGGGTGCGCTGTATCCCAGGGGAAACACAGGCATTGTTCCTCTCCAGCCTGTTTCCATCAGTAGGTCAGTCCTTAATAGAAGTCATGCTGAAACTTTTTTACTCTCTGAAGAGTAAAAATGTTCTTTGGTTTTGTGATGTTGTTTTTCTTGGGGCTATAACTTCATAAATTGGCTCAGTTCCATTGTATCATTGCATTAAAAGATCAGTGGCTGGGGGTGAATTTTAGTCCCAGTTTTTCAAATATAACAAACTGAAAATTAAATTACTTTTTAAATGTTCTTCAGTGTTTCATTATAGACATATGTTTCAAGGAGAATCTAGTTCTATACTAACTTTCCACTTTTAAGCTAATGCTCACATAGAAATGATATTGGAAAAAGAAGAAAACATTAAAAAATGTCCTTGACTTTAGAAATCCTGCTTTTATGTACTGCAGGATGACACTTGGGTGTTCCCAACCGTATGCGTACATGCTTAAAATTTCATCTTTGCATCACTCTCTTGTTCAGTGAAATTATTCTTAATTATAGCATATTGTCACACACTGTAATATTGCTGAGAAATTGTCATAATCTGATTATGAAAAAAAGGTTATTTTTAAGACCTTCCAGTTACATTAACAGCAGATCAGCTTATAAAATCAAGGTAATTTAGCATGTTAGGTCACACCAGTTGAAACACATTCTTGTGGTCTGGTAACTTTGGTTATCACTTTGATGTCTGTGGCTTCTTTTATACGCCACTCTGTTACCATGTAGATAGAGGGAGAGAGTGACCCAGGAGCTATGTAATAAAATCAGAGTGTCACTAAAAAGATGATCTATATGTATAGTTCTATAGATATATATTTTTAAGCAAAGCCTTTTCCTTAGCCGTACGGGCACTTGAGCTGGAAATTTTAGTATCTCTCAGCTCTTTGCCACCTTGAAGCAGGTAAGGGGAGGAGTTTATATTAGTGATCACTTTCCCCACTTCAGGAGTATTTCCGTTTCTTAAAGTATTTCACTCTCCCCCTTTGTCACAACAAAGAGCTTCAGATCTGATAGGGAGAGAGAGCTGTGATTGTCAATCATTTTAAACTAGTACTTTGCCCACTGCATGGGGCTGTCATGGCTGTTGCCACTACAGGATAGAAGATTCCTGCACTGGGGCAAACTGATCCACTTAGAAATTTTTCTTCCCTTCTACTCCCCCCTTTCCTCTTCCTGCCTTTTAGTATATAGGGCCTTTAAAAAGTATATAGGTAAATATATATAAATATATATATATATATCAAGTTGTGCTGGGTAAGGAGGAGGAAGTGCTTCAACAGATCTTCATATTGAGGGGTTGGACAAGAAAAGATTCAGCCTTAGAAATAGCCTTAAAGCAACACTGCCCTGAATGTCCATGTTGTGCACATTGAGAATGAGACGAGGTTTTGCAGTAGGTAACCCCTTCCCCTGCTCCTCAGCGTAGCTCCTTCAGGTCATCTACTCTGTTATGTGGCCATATGTATATGCATCATCCAAGCATGTGTGTTTACATCTATGTGCATCAGGATTGTCAGCATACAGAATGGATGTGTAACTTGCCACCTTTTTTGTTGACTGTTGGTAAATGTGTATAAATATGCCATTAAGCATTTCAATTCTGTTTTCCTTATGCCGTATTTTTGATATTGTTCAGTGTTCAGTTGATGCTGTGTACATAGCTGGAGCTCTGTTTGAAGACAGACTGGGTCTCGATGCAGGTCAGGTGTGTCCTCAGACATTTTACTTTAAGGGTTTGAGTTGTCCCAGGCAGGAGCAGTTGGGAGAAAGTAGTACTTGGAGAGGGAATCTGAGAGCTGTGAGAGGAGGAAGAGCAGGAAGTTTGCTCAGACTGTGTCCCACAGGGGCTGCAATTCACCCTCTGGCTCATTTCAGAGGTGGCTTGCCATTGTGGAGAGCTCCAGAATCAGCTTCGATTTCAATTCTGTGTTCGTATGGCTGCTGCAGGAAAGGTGCTGAAGGAGGGCAACACCTAGAGAAGGGTCGTGGGACCAGGGACAGAAGGATGTTTGCAGGGGGAGAACGATGCTTGCTTTAGTTACCAGCTAGTGGAGTTTAGTTAGCCCACACTTGATAGAGTGGGCCTCAGCTGGAGGAGTCAGCTCTGGGAGAACAGGGACAGAGAGGAACCATCATGCTTAAGAACAGTGAAGTAGTTGAGAAACCCTCTCTGGAAAAAACTCTACCCACTTGGGTCTCCTATGAAGCTGGACCTGAGTTAACACAACCTAGAAAGGGAGCTGTGAAGGGCTGAGGGGACTCGCCCCATTGCAAGCCCTCAGGATCCGAAAGACACAGGGCTCTTCTGCCAGTTGGTCAGTCCTAAAGCTGGCTGAGGTGAAGGGGGAAAACCCACTAGGCAGGACCCCTGCTCTGCCCCAGCGCCTCTCCCGCATACCTGCGCCTTTGTGTGTGCAACATGGCACTCTGTGCTGCTCCTCTCCACAACCCCCAGGGAAGAAAAGGATGAAATTGCAGGCTGTAAATACAAACCCCTCCCTCTCCATGGAAGCATCCCTCCTGGAGCTAGTGGCAGCTGAGAAAATGGCTGTGAGCTGGGGTGGGGACGAGGAGTGTCAACTGTCCAGGTCTGAGTTCAAAGACCCGCATCGAAAGGTCAAACAGAGCCGCTGACAGCTTAACTGAATGCTTGGGATTTTTTCATACTGTGGAGCATGCCACGAAGCAGTGTGTTTAACTTCTTTCTGCCTTTTTTTTTTAAAGAAATGAAACAAAAATCAATTTAATAAACATTTCTCATAGTGTGCATAGTGTGATGAACTGCTGCAATTTTACAACCAGTTAACCTTAACACCAGGATGCTTTGTGAACCAGGCTTCAACAGCGTGGGTTTTTACAGCCTCTGGGAGGGGAGCCTGCAGGCAGGCTGAGTATGCATCCGGACTGGTGCTGAGGGAGGCAAAAAGGTTGCTTGCCAGAAGTGGTGGCTGCTGCAATTGTGCCCCTCCTCAAGGAAGGGGGGCACAGCTGTAGGGGAGCTAATGTGGGTTGCAAAAATAGTGACTGGGCGGAAATTTGGCGGGTGGGCGGGCGAGGGCGGGAGGAAGCGTGGTGGCAGTACTGCGCACACTTGAGGAGCTCCTCCGAAAGTGGCCCAAAGTGCCCTGTGCTGCCATGTGGACAGGGACTGGGCTGGTTTATTTTTTCTGGATGGTCTGGTAATGCCACCGTTGCTGCCCCACCTGCCCCTCGGCACCATCAGGGGAAAGCCTGGCTGAGAGCAAGGTGGGAGGCCAGGTGCTGTGATCCCACAGTTGCCTGCCTTCCTCTGTCCTGTCTTGGACTTTGCACTGTGTTTGAAGCAGGAATGTCCTGCGGCGGCTGCCAGCCATCACCCGTGCTGGTACACAGAGGGAGGGGATGCGGGGTGAGGGAGAGCAGGAGGGAGCGCAACGTTGAGCTGCTGCAAAGAAAGGCAAGCCCTGCTCCCAGCGGCTGTGCCTGTGCTACGAGATCATGCCCATCTGTTGTTCTTTCACTTGTTTACCTGAATGTTAATGGAGTCGGACATAATGACTTCTGGAAAGAAAAAAAAAAAGTGATATTTAAAAACAATAAACAGAAAAAAGAAACAAAGCAATTCCCCCTTGTTAGTGGATTTTTAATGATGTGTTGTCAGATCTTGTTTCCTTCCATCGAGTACTGATTTCTGCCATGTCTTCCAAGGGAACAGGCTTGTCTCATTCTTGTATTCAAGCAAAATTTGGGCTGCAGGGAATACCGTCCTCAGCTGACCCTCTAGGTGGTTTCCCATGAATGTGATGCTCTTTGCTTCATGCCTTAAAACATTTTGATTGTGACACCGCATGTTGCTCCAGATGGGGATAAAATTATTCCTGCCTCTGGAGCTAGGATTAAGCTGATGTGAGTCACTGTCAGATCCAGGCTGGTGTTCCAGGGGGAGAAACAATAGTGGAGACTAACTGGAAAAGCACAGCATGTAGTTGCCATCAAGGGTGTGTGCCTTGGGAGCTCAGCCTGGAATTATAGCTGGGATTTTAAACCTTCCCTGGCTAAATGCAGTCCCCTTTGTTTGCACCTCAGGTCTGAGTATAAGCATTGATGTGCTTGAAACAGATGAGCTGAATATGATACTGGGAGAGGACTGGGTAAACCAGGCCCCTTAAAGGTTGTGTGAAGATATGGGTTATCTTTGGAAAACAGCAGTCCTGCCATGTCGGAGCATGTGAGGCCACGTGGATAACTGACTGTGAGGGGAAGGGTGGATGGAATGCTTAGAGCTTGTTTGTGCTCATACTGCACAGACAGCTCTGGCTTACGCTTCCCTTTAACTTTTCTCCAGAGGTCTGAAGGACCTGGAAAGTCACTGCAGACCTTACTGTGGAATTCCACTGCCTCGGAATGTGACTGTGGAATCTTTTTTTTTTTCCCTTGTTAAACAAGGTTTTTCAGGAATTAAAAATACAAGCATGAATTTTTCTAAACTAGACCAAGCCAGGATTTTTTCCAGTGGAAATTCCTTTCCTCCTCCCTCCCAAACTGGTTTATTTTTTTCTTTTTAAAACCTCCTAGAGTGTTTCTAACAAGACGTTTTGGAGGTATTTTTTGCTTGGGCGAGCTCTGTTTCATAAGCTTCTTCTGGCCTGTTTGTTTTCTAAGTAGCAATGAGCCTAATTGTCTTGTACTAAGACAGCTGTGATTAACATGCGTAAATTGCTTATGCCGTTCCCTAATCAGAGGTTGTCGAAGCTGTAACCAAGAGTTACAATATTCTCACAGGAGGGAATAAATCCAGCCAGCTCTCCCATGCCAGAGCTGTTTATAGTGGAGGTTTCTGCAGAGGAAAGCACCATCACTGCTGGATGTGGCCGCACCCTGCTCTGCCTGCCAGCTCCGCTTGCCGGGCTCAGGGATGAAGGATGCGTTAGTTAGGGGCTGTTCTCACATTCCTGCTCTGAACCAGTTTCCTTTGCTGGGCATGACAGCATGGCCCTTCCAGTTAGGGGAGGAATAAAAGTGACTGTTTCAACAATCTCATTCACTGTCAGGGCTGTGGTAGGGCTGGGAACTGTGGCTGTACCAGGGAGTCGGCAACGGTGGAATTACAGCCCCGAGGGAGGAAACACCTTCCACCAGTGGGTGCTGAAGGGGAGAGGGAAACAATTACATACCTGACCAGCTCTTGATTAAGTGGTAGACACAGGCTAGGAGCCCCAAGTCCTGTAAATACCACGCTGTGCACCTGAACTAGGTAGAGGCTGCATATTTTTGCCTGACCACTCCTCAGTTTCAGCCTGGGGAGCATCCCATTGCCTTGCATAGGGCATAACCTAAGCAGGAGGACGCAGAAGTGCTGCTCGGCGCAACCCCTTCAGCTGACCTCTGGCGGCCTGATGCTTTCATTTCAGTGCCCAGGAACCTGGAGCAAACAGAAGACACCTCCCAGGTGCTAAAACTGCTGCAAACCGAAACCCACGTTGTTCCCACACTTGCAGACACATTAGAGGGTATATGAACTTCGCAACTACTGCGGACTGCCTGGTGTTTCTCGCTGGGTTTAGATGACCCAGCTCAAGTGCCAATGGTAGCAAGTAACACTTCTAATTACAGTTTAATCACACCTTTTCCTTTTTCTTTTTTTTTTTAATAAAAAGTGTTTCTTGGCCCTGCTTTGCTAGGGCATTCCCTCATGCCAGAACACAGCTTTGCTGAGTACTGAGAGGTGTTGGTGTTAGGCCAGGCGAGATGGCATGCACACAACACCCTGCCTGCTGGCTGCAGGCAAGCTGCTGAGATTTCCTCCAGCAAGGATTCATGCTGTTAATGCAAGGCTCAGTGTTGGTTGATGGAGCTCCCACAGGTCTTGTTGGAACAAGAGGTCTGGGGAGTTTTAGGGTTCTGTGGGGTTTTTTTGTTAATGTTAACTCAGCTGGTGCCAGTGACTTTTTTCAGTCTTTCATTACGCATTAGTATCAGGCACGTTGGGGCAGGGATAGGAAAAAGCAGCAAGACTGGGAGAAGGGTTTTCTTAGTACAAATATTCTATAGTTAAATCAAAATGAACAGACACTCCCAACTGGTTTTGTTTCTTTTAAAAAATTGAAGTAATTGCAGAGGGTATTAATTTTGCTCATAAAGGACTTCAGTTCCCTCCCACACATGCAATGTCTCTAACAAAAAACCGGGTTGTGGTGCCTCCCTGCAGGTCCTCTATAGGCTGGCAATAACATTGTTATTGTGAAGAACAGAGTTGATAAAGACCTTCACAGCCCACCTGCATTAAAACCTACTCCACAGGAACGAATTTTATGTAGTTACCGTAGGGGAAAATAGCACCAACATGGGTAAACAGAACTGGAAAAAATCTGATATGCTTGCAGGACCAAATGAAAGTACAAAGTAAAACAGGTAAGTGAAGTTCAATGTAGAAGAGAGGTGGTATCAAGCACGGAATTCTGAAAAAACACCCCACAAGAGATTTCAAGGCCATTTGTAGGATTTCTTTCTGGCAAATGGGAGAGGACTACTCATTTATTTCCTTCAGGCTGTACCAGTCTGGCTTGGTGTGACTGCCTTCTCCCAGCAGAGAATGTTGCGATGGTCATGACTCTGCTTTTCCTTTTTGCCTGCAGGAAAATAGTCTTTTCCCTCCCCACCTCCCCTCAAGAGTTCCCGCATCAGCTGCATGTGGCCACATCCGAGTAACCTCCATACTCCTTCCAGATGCAGGAGATGTTGAAAAATGCATCTTACTGCTCTGTCTGGCTTGCAGGATCTTGGGGAATGGCCTGCTGCTCTTCTATAGCCGTAAGGAGAGGGACCAGCGGTCCCTGCCCCAGGCACCTACCCCAGGCTCCCAGCACAGGAGCAGCAGCTGGAGCCTGCCAGGGAGCAGAGGAAACAGTTACTGGAAGGGGCCAAACGACAGATTTATTCGCAGGAAAGGAGCACGAGGCGCCCGTGACGGGGCTGAGACTGCTGTGCATTTTCACATGCCACCCCCACACGCAGGGACGTGCCGGCTTCCTGCAGACACATGGAGCCATCTCCGCAAATGAGCGGCCCCTTGGAGCCTGCAGGCTGGATACAGCCTGCTCATTTGGATGATGGCCTGTGCTGCAGCTCAGATCCACCTTCCAGGCCCCTCTTCAAGCCACCTCAGTTCAGGCCAGCAAGGGGAAAACACTTTACCATCTGTTGGTCTTCAGACTCTGACTCATTATTTTTATTTCAGCTGTCGCCAAGCAATAGCGAAAGTCCCAACACACCAGCATTTCCACTGCTGCCAGCTGCCTTGTCCTCAGCCGCCAGAGACTGAGCAGCTCAGCCTCAGTTCTCTTCAGTGTGCGATACTAAATATCACAGATTCTATCACAGAACAGTCTGAGCTGGAAGGGATCCACAAGGATCATCAAGTCCAACTCTTAAGTAAATGGCCTGTATGGTGATCAAACCCACAGCCTTGGGTTTTATTAGCACCATGCTCTAACCAGCTGAGCTAATTTCAGGGTCATGAATAAAAAAACAGGAAGGAGGAAAAGGGTACATTCAGGTTCCTTAGTCATCAATGCACACAGCATCCAGGCAAAAAGTGAGAACTTGTAGCCTCAGGAAATTGAGGCATGGCGCTTGTCCCTGAAGACACCCACACCCACAGGTGACAGAGACACTGGAGGTGGTGTTGCCCTCTCCTGTACCTTTAAGCCTCTGATCTAACACGGAACCAAGGTTCAAAACAAGACAGTGCCCTTATCTGCACCAGTCTACGTACCCTGCCTGTCTCCACTCTTACAGAAATGGGACATGCCACTGCTTACTCCACATCCTTTTTTCTGCCTGCTCCTTACTACGCTCAGAGACTCTCTCCTGCTGTATCCCCAGCACCCTAGACCATGTTACACAGCACTGGCAGCCTTTACCCAAGTTTACTCTTCCTTTTGTTTGCCTGTTTACTGCCCTCCTCCTTTCCACTCCTGCTCACCTACTGTAAGATCCATGTTTTCCTTTCCTCGCTCTATCTGGGTACCCATTTGAATGCCTGTGACCGTACTACCATATGCGTATACATAAAAAAAGTAGAATCACCAAATGGGGAAACACCTCTAGAGCTGTTCTAAAACTACAGCATGACTCCAGCTAGACGGAAGACATTTTGCAATAACGTCATCGCCACTGCCAAGTGTATTCTGAACACAGACCTTGTGTCATAAATTACTGTAATTAGCAACACTCCAGCAGGCTAAAGTATGTATTTAAAAACTGAGGATGCATATGAAGTGGCTGCAGTTTATATTACGGGTGAGTCACGATGAGGCCCAGCTTGAAGGAAGCCAGTGAAGCCTCTACAGCCACAACATTGTCTGGCACAACCCCACAACCTGCCCACCCTGCTGGGCACAGCAAACCCTTTTTCCTGAACACAGGGAAAACAAGCTGAATACTGAAGCCTCTTGGGAAACGCATTTGCGCTGAAAATTTGAACTTTTTGCTGAAATAAGGGGAAAAACAAAAATCGAGCCTCTTTGGCCAGCACCAATAAAACATTTTCAGACAGAACTCCACTTCTTGACACATGCGCAAAAAATGTTCTTCTGGGATGGAAAATAGAAACTCTTTTTTGTTATTTGGATGGATAGTGGTTTTATGCCTCAAGTGACTTGGGGTTTTCTGGTTTGAGAATAAACATGTAAGAGGGGGGAAAAAAGGAACAAAACAAAACAAACAAACAAAAAACTTCGGATGTGTTCGTGGTAGCCAAGCCTTGCTTTTCCGATGAGAACAAAAGCTGTGACACGGTTATTTTTTTCCCAGACTGCGACTGCGGAAGGAGGCGGCGGTGCCGTGCCTGCCCCTCACGGCGCCGGGCTCTCCGGCTCACCGCAGCTCTCCGGGGGGCACGGGCGAGCCCCGCACCGAGCTCCGCACCCGGCCCAGCACCGAGCCCCGCCACAGCCCCACACAGGCTGCGAAATGTCGGCGCTGCGGTGCGCCCTGGGAGCTGTAGTCCCGCCGCTCAGCACCGCTTCGCCCCAATCCCCGGCTCGCAAAATGTCCCCCGCCGAGGGGAGGCGGCCGCCTACAACTCCCAGGAGCCCCGGGAGAGGCGGAGCGGGGGGCGGGAAGCGCCGGCCCCTTCCGCGCCGCTCTCCCCGCCGGGAGTTGTGGTCCCGCCGCCGCTGTGGCCGCTCCGTGGAGCCCGGCTGGGACTCGGTGTCCCGGCGCGCCGCGGGCGGAGGGGCAGAGGCGGGAAGGCGGGCGGTGCTGGCTGCTGTGGAAGGTGTTGGCGCCGTGCGGTGTCGGGGTACGGGGCGCTCCCCTTGCCATTTTCCCCCCTCCCCTCCCTTCCCCGGCGGATCGCGCTGTGTGCCCGCGCGGGTGGCGGTGCCCGGGGTGCAGAGGCCAGCGAGGGGCGCGTGTGGAGCGGGCGGGTCGCATCCAGCAGCATCCCGGGCCGCGACAGGGCGCTGGGCCCGGGGCCGGCGGCCGGCACAGCTGGGGCTGCACCGTGACCTTGCCCTCCGCGGGGCGAGTGCCCAAGGGCCGCTTTTCTCTTCCCTGTTGCTCTTCCCTGTTCCTTGGCGCGGGGGCCTGCGGATCCCTGTCCCGAGGGACTGTGTGGGCTTCGGTGTGGTGCTCTCTGCGCCATGAGAGCAGGCCCGTGGCCGTGGTTTGGGGTGACTGAGGTCTCCGTCCTCCTCGCAGGAGGCAGCAGAAAGACGCCCAGAGCCTGTTTGAGCAACAGCAGGATGGAGGAGCCCACTGGAGACCTTCCCATCCGGAGAGAGGCCATGCTTTCCGGGTCGTGCTGTGATCATGTCACCGTAACAAACCTGTGAGTGAGTGTGGCGTGCTGTAAGGGCCAGCATGTTCGGCTATTAACTTTGTTAAGGCTAAAACATCTCCGTAGGAGCAGAATTTTTCCTTTCTGTGTAAGTGCCCTCAGACAAGAGATGCCCATGATGAACATTTTTATTGCCATCTGAAAACAGATATTTTATTTAATTGTGCACTTCAAGGCCTCTTCTGAATTGTAGTTGTTACTTTTCACGTGTTCCAAAACTAAGCAGAAGACTATGATTTTAAGAAGATTGCTTCCCACTAGAGGTTACACGGAGGGCAGTATTTTCAAAAGCAGCTGTCAAGTCCTTCCTGTCAAAGACAGCCAGACTTGACATGGAACATGGCACTCCATGTGTGGGGTTCCTCAGAAGTTTCTCTGTGTTTTATGCTTCATGAAAATCTGGCCCTAACTCTGAACATGACCTTTCTTTGAAAACAGAAGTCTCTGCTACCCATGGTCTTAATACTTAGTAGCACTTAATGTGCACAAACACTTAATGTTTGCAATGCATAACTATTATTTTTATATCTTCTTATCTGTATTTGATACTGTTTATTTAGTATGGGCTTTCTGCACATGCAAATTACAGCTTGAATTTTTTTAAAACTTCTCTTCCGTTCTACAGGATAAAGTTGGCAGTGTGAATGTGGAGACTGGGTAAATATAGTGGTGCCTGCCTTATTAGGTTGTGTGTTGTTCTTCTGCCAAAAATTCAATAACATCTCCAACTTTCCTACCACCATGAATTTATGTCAGATTTAGAACCCAGTTCTGCAGCTTTGGATGATTCAGGGGGACGGAATTATTTTTAAAACTACATTTCCAGTATCATGATGGAAATGTTTGTTTTCTAGGGTGGAAGTGCTGAGATCTTTGGTGGCTTTAACTGACCCTCAGGAGGGGAAGCTGACTCAGTCTCAAGAGAAAGTGAGTGACTAACAGACTTTCCATGTCTGTTTACTGCATTGTTTCAGAAGAGCCTATAATTAGGTAGTCAAGCTTATTCTAATAATGTGTTAGAACTGTTTCCATAATTCACGTGAGCTGAACCAAAATGTGTGTGTGCCAGCTCTGTTTCCAATTGCCCAGCAAGTGGTAGCTTGATCATTGACCACCTGAGTTCAGCAAGGTTCCCTTCAAGCAGGTGGCACTGTCAGGTGTTCCAGCTGCTCCTGAAAGTCAGGCTTCAAATCACACTGTCATTTACTGGCTGAAGGGCCAGCTCTTGCAGGCCTGTGGTTGCAACCTCCCCTCGTTTCCATGTGCCTGGTATGTGTGATTAGTTTTCTTAATCCAATGGGATTGATTTTTTGAGCTGGCTCGTTTTCTGGTTCCTGGAATCTAGTAATGGGATGAGAGTGTAAAACCAAAGGAAGGAGTGGAGCTTGTACTTTATGCCACAGTAAAGCAGACTTGAAACGGTGGCCCTGGTATTTTTGTGGGTTTTCTGTCACTCATGGGGATCAGTGATGGTGTCCTTTGTAACAGGCAGAACGTGATGGCAATTGGGACAGCAAGTACAGTGCTAATGCAATAGGGATTGTAATGGCCAAATCAAAATGTGAGAAATTAGATGTGTTTTTGTGGATTTTTACAGTGTTAATAAACACAGGTTGTGATATGCAGAGGTCATTGCTGTCTCTTGGAAGATGTGTAAGACAGCTTTGGGGGATTCAGATTTACTCAAGAGCTTTATGTTCATATTTTAGTAATTGGACCTGCTGTAACCTGTAATGAAATTTGGTAGCACTACTTTCAGTTACTTCATATTCTTGTATTCAGTCTTGTGTAAATCTTTAATTTTAACGTGCATTCATTTCTTAAATAATGGTTGCTTGGGAAATTGCTTAGGAATCCCTAAAGCACAGCTAACTGTTATATTGCAGTTATAATTACTTTGCATGACACAGAGTGATGGTCTCATTCTTGGTTCTCATTTCACAGTTAAGTTTTTATGCTCCTTTGTATTCTAGGCACTAAACTCGCTGGGCGTTTGGAAAACTCTATTTAGACTTGCTCTTGGGCCTACATCAAAGACCTCAGTGGAGTGACAGCTCGAAGATGGGAGACCAGGAGGCAGGTGAACCTTTCCTGGGGATAGTGGCTGATGGTGCCAGAGACTACGAAGGAGCTCTGCCCTCAGACACGGTGTCACTGAGCGATTCTGACTCTGATGATTTGGGGCTGGCGGGTGAAGCAGAAGTCGATACAATATCTCCTGAGGAGCCATCTGTAGATGAAGGGGATTTCAGATCAGGAGAGACCCCCGACACTTCCAACAGCAGTCACAGATCTCCTGTCCAGCCATTCCATCTGAAGGGCATGAGTTCTACCTTCTCTCTCCGTAGCCAGAGCATTTTTGATTGCCTGGAAGAGGCGGCCAAGCTGTCTGTGCCCTCGATGCCTGAAGATAATGTTGTTGATGGGAGGTTTAAGCGTCCATTGCCTCCGACCACAGTTTCAGGTAGCATGGTCCCAGAAAGCATGGGAAGGCAAGCCAGACCAGTGCAGACTCCCAAAACCTCTGCTGCGGTGCCTGACTACGTGGCACACCCAGAGCGCTGGACCAAATACAGCCTGGAGGGAGTTTCAGAGTCCAGTGACAAGACTAACAGGGCAGTGGCCATGGAATTTCTAGGTGGTTTGAAGAAAAGAGGGGAGCAGCAGGGCTCAGCTACCCAAGATAGCTACACCCCGTCCTTCAACCAGGACCCTTCCAGCTGCGGGGCTGGGAGGATTGTCTTCACCAAACCAACTAAAAGAGGTGTTGATGGACTGGAAAAGAAAACATCAACAGGGGAGGATGATAAGAAACAGATGAAGACAGATCTGAAAGGAAAATCTCTTAAGAAGACTGATGACTTGAGGGAAGAGGATAAGGTAGAGCTGGGGCACTTAGGCAGTGACAGTGGAAAGGCAGCAGAGGAGGAGGAGGAGTGTATGATGGAGGGGGACCAGAACGCAGAAGATAAACTTGATGTAGGGCTTAGTGGAGCAGGCGAAGAGCCATCTCTGGGAACAGTTGGATTCCACTGCAGTAAGAAGAAGAGCAGGAAAAATTTCCGATCTAAAGTAGATGATGAAGGGGAGGAGGAAGAGTCCTGAAGGACAAAGCACAATGGAGACATCCCAGGACTTGACTTGTTCATTTTTTTTCTTCTTTTCTTTTGTTTCTGGTCTGAAAACCATGTGATAGCTTTTTGTCCAACAGTTTGCATCATAGCCACCAAGAACATTTTATATTGCTAGAAATTAAGCTACCTAAAATAAACTCCAGACTTCTTGTTTATGAGAAGTCTATGGGCACAGGATAGTTGCATCCTGGCAGGAGAGAATAAAGTGTGCTTCCTTTGCTTGAACAGCTCCCTGGGTCTTGCTCTGGAGCTGAAGTATTCAAAGAGACAGAACTGTGAGATAAAAGGCTGCAGGGCTTCCTAGTAACTCCCAGTTTTGGAGTTGTTCCCAAATCCTGTGGAATCCTGAAGAAAAGATTATGAGCTCATTATGTAGAAACTTTTAAACAATGAAAATAAAACCTAGTCTTCCACTAGATGTGATTTCTCCTGGCCCTGTCCCAGGAAGGAAAACCCGTTAACATTTTTGTTTAAAAACATCCTTCTCTCATTGCCATGGAGGGTGAAAGCACAGCAGTGCCCCTTTATATGATGTGATGATCCTTGACCTGCACCATTGTATGTCCTTTCTAGGAGGCGCTGCTTCCATATTGATTGTGTGTTGTTGGGGGAATTTGTGGGAATGAGATGTTTATACCAGAACTGGATACTTTTTTGCTCTATGTGATACAATAAACTTTCTGTTGTAACTTGATTTTGTCTCTGAACCAGGCTGAGTGATGCAGCTGTAGGAGTTTTACCAAACACTTTTATTTGATTTGAAAGCTGTCTTGAAAACCTTTTAAAGCGTTACTCTAACTTTGCCATCTTGTTAACTTCTCCCTCAAGTCTTATAGATTCTAAACCTCACATTTTTAACATTTGCAATCATTTTGCAATGTATAATCCCCTCATAGGATGAGTCATCTCGTACAATGAATCACATTGTAAGGAATGTCAAATATAGTAGGTTTTTTCCACAGTGTTAGTAAATTTAATAAATAAGGTTGAAAGATTAAATTCTTTGAAAGGTTACATGATTTGAAACGCAAATTAGTTCAGGTCAGTTTGAACTGACTTTTTTTTTGCCAGTATTCTAAATGAACCAGTCCCAAGGGTAGTATTTATAACTGTGTAGTGAAAGATTAATTCGTAAGAATTTATGATATTTCTTGGTAGACTGTGCTTGCTGAAACTCTGAAGGGTATTTGAGGGGGTGACTTCCTCACAGGGGGAGTCCATCTTAAGAATAATTAACTAGGAGGCCCAAATCACTTGGACTTTGTGTTTGAACAGATGCATCATTTGGCAGAAGCAGCAGAAAACAATGGAAAAGGAGCAGTTGTGCTCAGTTTTTCTAAACTCACCTTTTAATTTTCAGAGCAGAATGTATTTTCTCATGAGCATGCAGTTGGATGCGCATTAGTTAATGGGTCATTGGTAAATACATTTGTTGTTCCAGTGCATGTGAGTGGACACAGCAAGTCCAAATGGATAGATTTGGGTTCCAGTGGATAAGGAGTGTGAAATGGCTACTGTTTTCATCATGATCAGCAAAGTGGAAGCTGCTGCCAAGAACAGGGAATGCTGGTTGTGAGATGTCTTTTATTTCTTAACAAAAAAATGCAGTTCAGTACAAACTTAGCTAGGTTTATGAGTTCTGCTTTCCCAGAGTGAGAAACAGGTCGGACTACCACAATTCCATTGCTGCTAATGGAGTCACAGGCCTGGGGCACAGCTGAATAAACTGGGCAAATGCTTGTTTCATGAAGCCATCATAACAAGATTAATATCTGTTAATAAACGGCTCCTTTTTATCAGAACTGAGATTTTTTTTTTTTTCCACCTCTGGTAACAGAAAGCTTTTGTGCAATCTACAATTACATTGCATAGAGACAATATTATATGTGTAAGGAAATGCAGTTGAAGCTTATCAGCGTCAGACACAGCCCAATACTTCCCCCTTCTGATGCTGTTTATATTATTCCAAAGAAATTTCCCCTTAGAGGATGGTATTGATATTTTAGTGGTGTATCTTGCAAAATTCTAATAAAGCCAGGGAGTTTTTGTATGCTAAAAATGTACAAGCCAGTTTAAGTAATGGAAAAAGCCACAAACAGCCCAAATTCCTAGTCTACAGGATAAATCTTGGTACACATTACTGTTTTAAAGTATCTTAAGTGTTGGGGTTTTTTTCCCCTGACCTTTGAGAAAGAAAAGTAAAATGAAATCAGCTGCTTAGGTGTAGAGGAGGCATTCCACGTGGTGTGATACATGGAGGCAAAAGCTCCTTTCCAGCAGGAAACTGGCAGCAGCTGCGATGGGGCATGGGAACAACAAAAACCAGGTGATTCCAGTCTCTGGGGTTGAATGAGGAGCTCTCAAGAAGGAATACCAGCAAAGGAACACCTCGGAGGAGCCAGTGTGGGAAGAGGAGCTGGTGAGTGCAATTGTTTGAGTGTTGTAGGAACTCCAGGAACTGTGTGGATTGTAATGATTCAGTATTCAGGCTCTTTCCTGTGGAAACTATTTCTTGATTTCCTTTTCTAAGCAGCTCAGGAGTACAAGCTTGATTTCTTGGCCAAGGAAGAAGCTTGTTTTTAAGTGCGTAAATGACCACCCTTCCAAAGGGAAACTCCCTTGAACAGAGAAGTGTGGAATTTGGCAGTGATGACGGTGGATTGAGGGTGTGGTATCTGGAGAAAAAATGGTATTTAGAAAATAAGGTGGTAGAGTCACCCTGGAGGAGAAAGCTTTTAGTGCTGTTTGTGGAATGGTTTTGGAGAAAGGACTGGGTGCTACAGGAGCAGCAGGAAAGAAAGCTCAAGAAATTGCAGGAGAAAAGACCAAGAAATCCTCAGTAATGTCGAGCACTGATAGTGCTTAGCATAGAGAGCTTGCCCTTAGGCCTTCATGAGATTAGGATTTTACTTCTACAGTAGTTCAGTGAGACAAAAGGTTTGATGTAAAGAAATAGAATAAAATTTAATTATCAATGTATTCGATGTCAGTCTCAAACTGATCTGCACTCTCTTCTCTTTCACTTCTTTTTGGCAAAGGCGCTTCTGTGTTGGCACTCTTCACACCTAATAGGATTGGAAAAGTCATGTGCTTGTTTAAAAGCCTTAGGACAAGGGGCACATAGTAGTAATTGCTTAAGAAACTTTAAAATGTTGGAAAAAAATACACTGTAGATTGTATTATTTGGTATTTGCTCAGTAAATGATAAACACATGCTTATTTTATAGCTATTAAAATTTCTAATTTTTATGCAGTAACAGTATTAAAATGCCTGGGTAGCTTGCTACAGGTTGGGCTTTCTTATTGGAATATTAATAATGAAGCAACTCACATAAATACTTCATAAACTTCTGACAATTAAAGCTTGAGATTAGCTCAAAGCTGAGTGACTTGAGGTGTTGTCTTGTCATAACTTTGTTGAGTTTTCCAGCTACTTCTTTTTTCCATGTAGTTCTCAGTTTATGGGGTTTGGAGGCTATTTTGTGTAATAGATAGCAATAGGTAGATATTGAAATAGGTTGTTGAGAAGGATATCCAAAATCTTTATTGTGTTGGATATTCTGCTGTGGCTGAGAAATAGTTTGTTCCTGTCTCTAATGTTTTAAACTTTGTACAGTGGAGCCCTGGGACAGAGGAGAAAACTCTTAACTGACAGAAATAGCTACAGCTCTGAAGGAAATGAATTCTGTTAATTAAAGCAAAGTAGGAGACTTGCTTAATTTTTATTTTTAATGGTTATTGTTATGCATTTTAAATATTTTTGTAATACATCAGTAGGATTATCTCATAGACACAAGAAACCCCCAAGACAGTCTTCCATGGCAAATAGATACTTATTTATATGCTTGAATTGGGTGAGATTATTCTAACTCACACTGTCAGTCCTTGCCCCAAAGCTTTTGAATGTATTTTACAAAAGTAATTTTTTCATTCTGAAGTAAGAATATTTTGTTCCTAGTTTATATTCCCATTACCTCTAGGTGTCTCTTTATGGTTTTTTTTTTTCTGCCTTGAATTTTTTTAACTACATTGTTCAGCTGTATTAATTAGCTTTTCCATGATTGTTTTCAGTACTTACATGTATAGTTAGGAGCTGGTTGAGTGCACAAGAGGTTGGATTTGGTTAAAAACTCTGCCATGGAGGAGATAACAGCCGTACAGTAGCAAATCTACAAAATAGGTAGTGATTAAATACCTGCTCTTTTTTGTGAGTCTATTGCATTACCTCAAGCTGACACAAATTTACTAAAACATTCCTTGTGTGTTTCTGTTGGACCTGTAGAGCCTGACTTTTTTCAGGAAGCCATAAAAGGGATAAGAAGGGGGCAGGAAACTGTAGCAGGAGTATTAAGATAAAGAACTTTCAGCGAGGCCAAAATTATATTGGAGAGTCACAGAGATAAAGAAAACAATAAGAGTTGTGTTACATAGCAGGTGGTAATGCATTTTCAGACTGTGTAAGAAATGTTGTTTGTTTATATTTCAAGGGTTTGTCATCAAAACCTCAGGACAGCGTTTCCTGCTATTATTTGGATTTCATAATTGTATGCTGGACACTTCCCTTTGAGATGTTGGTACCTGGAATCTTAAGAAAATTAGAAAAACTGATGTACAAGAATATTAGGTCAGACAGAATGTGAGTATTTTCCAAGCTCCCAGTTTAAAAAAAAAAGAAAATATTTGGAGAAGGACAAGAATGGAGGGAGGAAGATGAAGTTTCATTCCAGAAGCATCCTTAACAAAGGAAATAAACACTTCTCAAGTAGACGACCAAAGAGAACAAGAAATGTTGTATTGCCTTTTCTCCTTTCTACAGTACTGTAGAAATGTTTCTTGACATATGTATATCACCAGACAGAAAGCACTAAGGAAAATGAAAGCATGATACAGATCCATTTCTCCTTCCCTGTATCCCTAAGTAGGGTCTGCCAAGCCACCTTAAATGAGAGAAAGGTGGTGAAATTCTAAAGCTGATATAAATGCCTAGAAAATACTACTTACCTGGGCTTCCAGAACTTTAAACCGTTTTTCTTGTTCCGTCAACCCACTAAAATACTTAGACAAATTATCCACCCTGTGGAAACAAAGCAAACACCTTGAGCAAAAAGGAGAGGCCTCAGAAAACACAAACCACGTGTAACTTTACTACAGCCATGGCCCTTCACTGCAGTTCTGTGCTGCTCAGACATCCCACAAGCCCCTAAGAGTTTTGTCCTTTTGAGGTGTTCACAGAAGTATTTTTTGGGCAGAGCAGCATCTCTCGAGCAGTCTTGTGCACCTGTTGCCCAGGGACTCACAAATGACAGATCAGGGCAGCCATTCAGCTTCTGGTGAGGGCCACCTAGCCTCAGCTGCTGTGGAGATCAAGGGTAGCAGAAAGGAGCAGCTCTGTCTTTTGAGCCACTTGTGTCTCTCCTATCTGGAAACGTCAGTACCCAATGGAAACTGATCCTGGTGTGAGAACTGAGGCCACAATAGGGATAAGCCACTTAAAATTTATGCAAGCTTTCGTTTCTGGAAACTGGCTTGGCAGTCAAATCCCTTTTTTCATGCAGTCCAAAGGGACTTTCATGGAGTCCAAAGGGCTTAAGGAACTTCCATATAGTGCCTCCAAATCATCCCCATGCTTTCTGCATCCTGCACCTGTTCTCCCATCAGTTCCTTATTCTTAGCATCTGATTCCTCATAGGCTTGGCAAATCCCTCTCTGATTTCTCCTAGCTAGTATTTCAAAATTTCCCTCTAACAGGCTATGTTCCAATCCCACCTATGTGAAAAACCTGCTGTTGGGTAGGTCTAATGCATTTTGAGATTGGTTCAGTGCAAACGAAGCTCAAAGAATCGCTTTCTGAGGGTTTCCTAAGATTTCAAAAACACGCTGTTACCACCTAAGAGCAAAGATAAAAGCCATAGGGTCAGTGGTGTTCATCTGAATCTCTACCAGTCTTTTTCTGGCTCTGCTATACCTGAAATATTGTGAAGCCAGATGGATTCTCAGTTTTCCCTTCCAGTAACTTAACCGACTATGTACCTTCTTTATTATATAAAGGATATAGTGCCCTTTGCTTAGAAGAAATTGCACGTGTACTTATTGCTTTGTCTCAACAATTAAACTCTCACTCCTAGGGTTTGTCAGTGATCTGCTCATGAGAATAAAGTTTAAACCTATATAATCATTCTAAAATATTATGAATTAAGGGTCTATGTGAATTAGAGGGAGAAGAGTATTGCCCAAGAAGGTAAGTATGCTGTTCTGGTCTGCAGCTATTCTGTGAGTTGGAGAGATGGAGGTTTAATTTGAAAGAAAGCAGACAGCACAGGAACATTTCCATGGAACTTTCTTATTATGGTAACTTTCACACCCGTTGCGCCTCTATTTGAAGTCTGTTTTATTGTAACACAAAACAGCTGGAACAGGTATTAAAAGCTTCTTTAAAGAGTGCTTTTCTGTCTCAGATGCTTCTGTTCTCTCTGCATATGGAGTGTCTCATATTCTCTACATATTTGTGACTCACTTAAAGGATAAACCTCTGAATAATAATTTAGGACTTATTCTTTAGCAGACTAAACCAATTCAAGTGATATTCCTTGTGGGGAAATGTAGAGAAGTACAGAAATGGAGACTCAGTCTCATGCCATAAAGGCATAAGTATTTTTTCTTCTGCATCTGTGGCTAATTCAAGGTATCTTAAACTTCCATTCAAAAGTCTGTGTTGTATTCCCACAGGGGATGAAATGATGTGTGCTGCAGTATAGCAAATGAACTGTTTTCCCACTATTTTCTTCATTAATAAGATTGTCATTGAGCTTGGCCACAGATTTGGCTGGAACTTGCAGGTCTATAATTGTACATACTTCAGGAGTGACAAAAAACTCCTCTAGCATTGTGGTGCTGGCCTCTCACATTTTTTCATGGACTATGTATTTCCTAACTGCTTTCCAGTTGGACCCTTCACATAAGCTTTACAAGCACTTCAGTGTTGAACTCATTGAAAGCTGAAGGCTTGCAAGTTGCTCTTACTGCAGGTCAGAATAACATACTTATTAGATGTGGCCTTCAGCCTTTCTTCATTGCTTTCTTTCTTCTCTTGCTCAAGGTTTACAAGATAATGTTCTTTTTGCACCAGCTCCCATGTTATGATTTTTTGATCGAGGCCGACTGGAAGATCTCTTTCTGTGGGAGAAATAAGTTAAGAATTATATTTTACTCCCTTTTCTCTGATACTAGTAGTGAGAGGTCGATATGCTAAAGGAAAGTTGTTTTTAGGGTTAATAATTGCTAAAATTCAGGAGCAGATGAAATAACCGTTCGTTAAACCTATCAATTGTTAGATCTTCAGAAATCAAATCCTTTTAACCCATATTATATTGCTCCCTTTGTTGTAGTAACTATGATGCATCAAGAAATGCGCTGTGGGAAACTGTTTATTATAAACCTGAATTTTTCATTTGCACTCTCCTGGCACTCTTTGTTAAAAATAAATTGTGACTCTTGGCTTAAGGAAATCTGATTTGTTCTTCTGTTTTGTGTATGCACCATGTCCTAGGAGAGAGTCAGGCTCTACAGTTGCTGATCACATTTGTTAACAGCTCACCCAGGTTTTTTTTCTTGTGCTCCATTTTGTTGAAGAGTCTTCTGAGAACCAGAGTTATGTGGTTGATAATGATAAATGGTGGTGCTAAGGCAGGGCGGCCATGGTATTCCACAATCAGGTTGTAGCGCTGCACCTTCCAGAAGATGTCTGTATTGCCCTGGACAACTTGAAAAGTGTAACTGTAATTTGGGAGGGGAATAAAAGTATGTAACTCTTTTCACCACAACACGCTAAAGATGAATATAACAAAATTTAGTCCAGTATTTACTTTAAAAAAGGAACAGCAAGGTCAGCAAGTAGCGTTAACTTAAAGTTTGTGCAAATTCTTGGATATTACAATAATTGCAGTTGCAGTCTTCAAATGTTAAAAGACACATTTGTTTTGTTTGTTTTTGGGGTTTTTTTTAGAAGAATGGTAATTCTACTTTGCTCAGGAAAGATCAGCAAACATGCCACATCAGTTCTTCAACCAAATGAATCATTATTAGCTGTGTTGACAACAAGCATTTCCCTGATGTGCAAATCATCCACTGTACAGTCTGCCAAGTTTATGGCTGCTGTGCACCTGCAGATTTATGATGCAGCACAGCCAGGGACTCAGACCCTTCTATGCATGTTTAATTGAATTTTTAGCAGTAAAAGAGGCTTTTCTCCTTATCTCCAGTGTGGCAAGAGTAAGGATGATGAGAACTTAAGAGCTATATGATCAGAGTTCTGCCTATCAATCCCCAAGTAATATTCATTAGGAAAATTACAAGTGTGTTCCAAAAGAAATAGCCAGCAGTGAGGTAGTAAATATGGGCATCCACTTAAAGCTTTGCAGCCTCTGTCCTGATACTCAGTGAAATCACTCTTGCCTGAACATAGCAATCAGGAGGTTCATGAGGAGGACGTTTGTGACGAGTAGGAAGATGACCAGCAGGAGTATGACAAGCCAGTTGGCATAGCTGTTAGGGCAGGACGGTGTGTTCTCCTGCAGAATCTGCAGAGGGTTAAACGTGCAGTTCCTGGGATATGTTCGTGATGCTGCAAAGGAAGATGGAGAAAGAAAAGAGTAGTTACGACAAATCCTAATGCCGTGTTTCTTTCTTTGATTTTGTGGAAGTATAATCGTGTTGTGTACATGAAAAGACATTGCATTGTTGTGCAAGATATTTACAGCCCTAGGACACTGCAGACCTCCACAATTTGGCTGCTCATTTAGTGGCAAGATGGCTGTCACTGGCTTTGTAGTAATATTCATCAAAAAGGGATGGTGTTGAAAGGCCTGTATCCTTTTAAGACTAATTTTGAGTTCTCAAAGTCAAACCACCTCTGAGTTTGTGTTCCCCCACATTCTTGTGTCCTTGTGCCTGGCGAGTGGGTTAGAGGAGAAAACTCAGTAAAAGCTGGGAGTGGGGTTCCTCATTCTAAATTTAAAGTACTTTGTGCATCTGAGCTTGCAGTCGAGGTTAGGAAGAAGGTCTGGTTCTACTGCATCACACTAGATGTCTAGTGCTGTATTCTGTCTCCACCTATGAATTAAACCCACAAGTTTAGAGTAGCATAATGATATTTACTTTTTTTCTCCCCTCCATTTTTTTCCTAATGATCCTTTTCCCCGGTGCCACAGATAACCCCCTGGTTACATTCATTAGAGCACGTGGTTATATCAGAGCTCACCAAGCTGGCATTGCTTTCACCAAGGGCCCTGCCTTATACTTATCTACACTGAATTTCATTTGATGATTCAGCACTCATGAGGCTACTCTCCCTCTCTTGGGTGTCAGTTTTTGTCTGTGCTACCCAGTGATGTAGTCTTGTCAGCAAATTTTGTCCTCCTCATTACCCCCTTCCTTTCCATATAATTCATACGGATGTCAAAGAGAAAAAGCCCCAGAGGGCCCTAGGACAAATTAATCCCTTCTGGAAGTTGCCCATGTAATTGTTTTTTTGTTTTCTTTTTTTCTCTGTTACTCTTAACCAGTTATTTACCCAGGTGGAGACACCCACTGGAGTTTCAGTGGAGAGAAACACACCTTTCTAGGGAATGCTACATCTGACTTTTTGGCAAATGAGTTGAATCCTATTCCAGAAACATTTGTTTCTTTCCAATTACTTTAATGGAAATAAGAGTGACTGATTATGCTGTACATGCTTACGCCATAGGTATTTAAAATGGACGTGAATCACATTCCTCTCTCTTGTGTCCTTCAGGCTTTTTTTGCCTTTCTAAGACATGCTTTTTTTTCATTAAGCAGAGTGAAGGTGAGAGAATGCTTACTGGTTTGTTTCTGTCTATGGCACTTGTTTTGGTTCCATTTTATGTTACTCCAAGTTTGAATCTCTTCATTATTGCCAGTGATATTTAGCACTGTTTTTTCTGGCTAAATGCTGTGGTGTTACTCCAGACTTCTTTGGGAGGTGATCTGTTCTGTATTTTACCTGCTTACCTATCAGAAAGGTTGCCTTTGAACTTTTATGTCTAATTATTTCAGTGTCTTGTGATTATTTTTATGTTGTTTTGTTTGCAATGCTGCACATAGGCAATTACTAGCTTAATTTGATTTGGGCAGCTTTCTCTCCAGAGTAAATAAATGCTCTAGAGTAATATTTATTCTAAAACATGTGTTTGCTTATGGGAAGAGCAGTAGTGCTTTAACACTGTCACATTAAAATACTGCCAAAATGTATGGAGATGCTATTATTTGAGTTTAGGGTTATTTGGGTCTAGGTTAAACTGAATGGAAATGAATCAAAGTGAAAGCAGGTATGCCAGCCTTTAAAACTGCAAATCCTTATGTGAGTATTTCTGAGAGCTTATCTAAATAGGGCCGGCCCTTACGCTCTAAGGCAACTCCACAATTCCCATTATGTCTTTGCAAATACACTACTTGTGGGATAGTAATGTGTAAGCTTTGGCCTGTAGGACAAAGATTAAAAAAAACCCAAAAATTCAAAAAGGATGATACTTTGAAGGAATTCCATGCTGTAATCAGAAGTGTGCATTCAAAAATGGCCAAGTTAGGGGGAGAGAAATTTCCTCACTGTCTATTTCATCCAGTGGAATCTGGCCAAATATCTGAAGGTAGGGACGATAAAGAACCCTTCTGAATATCCATTCCACTCGGCTGTCATCGGGATGGAGCAGAGCTTGAGTTGTCACACCGTAGGCAATCAGCCACACGCTCAAGAAAAATAGAAAGAAGAAAACATCCTTCATCTACAAAAGAGAGGGGGAGGGGAGAAAAGGAGGAGCAGTGACTGTGATAGCATAGTCAAAGAACAGTAGTCTTTCTGTATGAATATGGCTGAAATAATTCTGTTACTTTACAAGCTTGTTTAGGTTAAAGGAGGTGGAATAGGATATAGTTCCACGCAGAGAATTCTTCGCCTGACCTTGCTGTTACCATATTGTCCTTGGCCTGTAGTAAGAATTCTTCTTGGATAGCTCATTTAGATAGAGGCACATTTTAATTTAAAATCTTGCTTTCCAATCATCAAACATTTAAAAATGAAACACATTTTATCTTTTAAGTGACTGTCATTGTACTTTTTAAGTGCATATTTTCTGTGAGATATCTCAGTACCACGGACTGCTTTACTGTGAATTACAAGAGCTCTGCTGCAGCAGAGAATCCTGGTGGCAGTCAGTGCTCATTGATGAATATTGAGCCACTGATACAGCAGGCAGTGAAGGCTGCAAGGATCAGGTTCCTTCTGTCTTCAGTTTTCAAGCTAAGTGATGCATCTCAAGGATCCTTCTCGGGGCTTCCTGCTTTTAGACTTTGTGTTTCTCTATAGAAGCAGAAGTAATTGAATGCTAAAACACTTACTTAAAAAAAAAAAAATCTAATATGCATTTCAAGTGCAATAATTTTTCCCTGGTGGAAGAGGAACACTTCATCCTCTCCCCATCTGATCTGACAGAGTTCATTAGGGACTGTAGATTCATTTCAATTAGATTATCGGATTGTACAGCTACCCAAAAGCATAAGCATTTCAGACCTCCAGGATGTTACTTGGAGTTCTGATAAGAAACATTGTCTCTAAGTCAGGCAAGACAGAGTTGATGTCTGATTTCCATCAATCTGTTTTGTTTTCTGGATAATCTAAAATTTAGGAATGCTGCAGGGTCGTAATGGTATCATGGTGATGGGAGAGCGGTGACAAGTCTGGAAATATTTTTTTCCAATCTGCAGTCTCTCTGGGAATGAGCATTGTTCTGGCATTTTAGCCATTACCAGACCATTTCAGCAAATCAGTAGCAAGGGTATAAAGGAGAAAGACTATAAGAGACCATCTGGGGTTGCTTCTCTGTTGAGTATGGGAGATGATGTTGCTTGAACGCCCTGGAACCTTTCGAGCAGGTTTCGTTTACTGAAGTGACCGTCGCTGTTCCTTCATTCGATGTAAGGTTCAACACTGAACTACCAAAGCTGAGGCATCCTGTTGGCTTGGGTGGGGGGAAGATGGAAGGTCCCGTGTTAGGGTTTTGTCTAGGCTGCTGTTTATGTTCTTGTTTGCATCTTCCCAATCCTTGTGTTGCCTTGCAGGAGGTCAGGTGCCAGCAGAGCAGACACAGGTAGTACTTGTTCAAGGCCCTGGTTTAGCTTGGCATGCAGCAAAGGACGGGTTAGGAGTTGTACATCTGCCTTGTTCTCCTACAACAGAAGTCTGCTAATGCCATAAGCTAGATAATGAACAAGAACAAATATTTATTTGCCGTTTACCCTTTTGCTAGTGCAACCAAATGTCATGTTAGAGTTCCGGTTATTGCATTTGTAGACAAATCCAAATAGCTTGGTAGTTATGTTTATTCAATGTATAGGCTTGTTTAGGCTGTAGAGCTTTTACTGAGTTCTGCTGTGAGTCACAAATCAAATATTTGTAGATTCTGTAATGGTACTTACAATTAGATGAACTCTATTAATCAGTTAGCATGAGCTAATTGACCGAGAGGATTAACATGCCTAAATAAAAAGCTATTTCAACATACCAATGCATACCCGAGCACAGGAACCATAATCCCAATGTCTCATTTCCTGCAGGAGAGCCGGTAATAAATAAAAATGTTTTATCAACATCTTCCAACATCTGCTCAGAAAGTACTAATATGTTTTCATTGTAACTGGGAGCTAAAAAGTACGAGTAACTCCTGTAGCAAACTCGTAACTATCCTTTTTCACTGTGGTTTTTTTCCCCAGCACTCGTTGCAAAAAGCATAATTTTTTTCCCCAAGTCATTCATTGAAAGCGCTGCCCTTCCCTACATGGCCTGTTGTCTGCCTGAGGTCTTTGCCCTGGATGCACACAGCTTAGGAAGCAGGAGGAACACCAGTAAGGCAAAGACTGCTCTTCATTAGCCGGATCTGAGGATAAATTATTAGGTGAGGTACAAGGATTGGTAAATTGGGACCAGCTTACTGCATTACAGAGCTCTTTGAAAGGATCCATTTCAAACATTGCATCTTAAATACAGGAATATGCAAAATGACAAGCCTTAAAAATGTAAAAATAAAGACAGATTATAAAGTTAGTTCCTTTCTAAAGACAAGATTTCCGACTCTCCATTTCTTAGAAGGCACAAGTATTTGTCTGAGGCAGACTGCACACTTACCATCCTTTCCACAATTATGATCTTTGGTCCAAGTTGTTTGTGAATTGCGAAAATATGGATAAGTCTAAGTGTAAACACCATAAAATCAATGGCGAGTATTGTACGGCCAGCTTGAAAAGTTGAGTTCAGCATCCTGCAGAACACATGGAATGAAATATCAGCTCTCAGCAAGTACTGCTAATGTCTGAACAGTGATGAGAAATAACCAAAAGATGGAGGAACACTGTTTTCTCTCTCTTGCCTTCAATGAGATTTATTAACAAATAAATTGTAAAAAAAGGTACCTTGAGTAAAAGGGATTTCTGAAAACAAAGAAACATAAAAAAGCAGAGCTTTTCAGTACATGTGTTTGACTATATCTTTTTGTGGTCTCTGGAGCAGCTTCCATGATTTCCACAGAATTTTAGAGGCTCCTACTGCAGAAACATGTCTCAAAGCTTGTAAAAATGAGTGTTAGAGCTGTCTTCTCGTGCACATGAGACTCAGCTGTCAGCTGATGTACATAGCCCTTGCTATTGATGCTGACGATGTCACATGGAGCAAGTACATACCTGCAGGTTACCCCAATTATGAAGAGAAAGATGGTCACCATATCACATTTATTCCAGTTATCCTCCACATACAGTTTAAATTTTTTCATTAAATTTGTGTCTTCATCTGTATAGAAACTCTGAAGAAGAAAAATAAGCATTGGTACCGATCTCTTTCCACTTTCACCACATCCTTCTGAGTTTTAACATAATACCTGTTGCCTTTTTCTCTTTCATTGCAAAGAGAAAAAACAAATTCCTAGTATAGTAAGGAAAAAAAAAGCTTGAAAACATAAGCTCAGTTTACCCTTTTGAAACACAAATTTAGATAAAAAATGCAAAAAAATCTTTATTTTTGTGGTGTTATTCTTCAAAATTTTTGAGTCTTGATTTAGAATTTTGACAGAAGAAATTCTTCACTGCCAGAGAGGAGAGGCATGGGAACAGGTTCCCCAGGGAAAGTTGTGGATGCCCCATCTCTGGAAGTGTTCAAGGACAGACTGGGTGGGGCTTTGAGCAACTTGGTCCAGAGAAAGCTGCACATGGCAGGGCATTGGAACTAGATGATCTTTAAAGCCCCTTCCAGCACAAAGCATTCTATGAGTCTGTGGTTTTTGTCAGCATTGGAGATGTTAAACAATGCAGCTTCCAGTCAGAGTTCAGTTTCTAGGCATTGCATCTAAATAGCATGAACAGATTTGGCATTTTTGTACTGGAATTGTCAGTAAAGGCACATTTGATTATGTAGGCAAGGAGTTGGCTTTCTTTATTGGGTCTTAGCCTGGCAGTCTTCATGTTCTACAGGCTATAATGAAATGTTCTTTGATCCAGATATTTTCCATGTCGTCCTCTGGTTATGGCCTTGCTGCATAATTTCAAAAAAAATTGTGACAATCTTCCCTGTCTCTTTTGCTTAAATGATGAACCCTTACTGATTCTTCAAGAGTAAATGATTGTAACTGGGATTTTTTGTGTCTAAAGAGAAGAGCTTTATGCACCCACAGTTGGAAACACACTTGCACTACTGTTACTATTTCAGTTTTTAAACTGAGGACATTCCAAAACCAGTAATGTGAGACTAATGGAGAAGGGGTTTTGGGGGTTGGTGGTTTTGTTTGGTTGTTTTTTTTAAGAAAAGCAAACCCAAAAGAGATCTGCTAATATTTTGAGTTGGAAAGTATTTTAGGAAAAGCCACAAATAATCTGAATTCATTTACTTGTGCATTTTTAAACAGTCCCCAGTGGGGAAGGATCTTCTAAAAGGATGTAGAGTTGTCTGCTGTGCTTCCAGGTGTAGAATATAACTTCCAACTTACACTATTTGTGATGGGAGGACCTAGTTCTGGGGAGTGAAATCAGAGAGGGACTTTTACAAAGTGAAGAATATCTGAATGCTGGCAGACCACTTGACTTGGCTAAGGCTGGAGTGGGATGGAAAAACAGAGGTCGAGTTGTAGGTTTGTATGGTGGGGGAAGAGCTTGCCCTGGGAGAGAGGTGTGAGATGTTTAGGATAAGGTAAGTTCTGGTATTGTTCACCTGTGCACCTGACACTTGACATCTCCAGGCTTGTATACAGATTGTAAATCTATTGAAAATATTGCTGCAGATTTTACTGTGTCGTTAGTAAGGTGATGCAAGTTACTCACCTGTCGGATCTCTTCCAAGACAAGGGTGAACACCCAGAAGTAGAGTACAATTTCTTTAACAGATGGACCCTGAGGAGGAGGTGGTTTAAAGTCCAGTAAAAGGACATAAGTAAATAGGAAGAGAAAAGCAAAGTACATTATAACATTCCCCATAAATACAGTTACAGGGGCACTCCAGAATTTTCTCCACCGGGTAAACATGAATATCGCCCATGCTGTGTTTGCAGAACGGTTCTGTTTTTCCAATGTGTCATTTCCTCTGCAAGCCAAAAAGAATACATGCTTGGTGACAATCTCCTAAAATTAGTTCATGGGAATAGGCTCAATATTATTCTATATAAAGCTTCTTGTAAGATAGTAACAGGCAGATGCTGGGGCTGGCCAAGGGGGAAGGCTGTAGAAGTCAGAGCAATCACATTACCATAGAAGAAATGTTTCAAATCAAAAAGAAGGTTTTGAAAAACCAAGTCACATCAGAATTATGTGCACATTTTTGTTATTTCAGTTTAGTTGTATTAATTTTATTTGTTAACTTCATTGTGTACCTGCATGGAGTGCAAATGCACAAGGGAAGGGTAATTGCTGCTCTTTCTAAACCTAAATAATAGGAAAGAAAAGAAAATGGCCAATCAATTTTTGTGAGTCAGCTCTTAATTATTCTGGCTCTAAAATTTTCTAGCAGTGTTTGCCTGCAGAAGTTCTTCTTGTTGCTGTGACTTTAAACTTCTGGCCCAGTCTCTGAGTGCTGGATCCTACTAAGCCTGTGTTTCTTGACTGTCCTTGCTGGAATCTGATAGACCTACTGAAGAATACCTTACTCCTTTGCAGAACTGGCGTCTTGCCCTTTGTGATTAAATTAGAGTAAGTTGCAAAAAAAGCAATATAGAAGCCTTTTAGCAAAAAGAGTTGACCTCATAAATTATGTACTAAAGTAGTCTTTGAGTGCTGTGGAATGATGCAAGTATTTTGGTAACTGAAAGGAAATTTTACCTGTACACCTACAGCTGTTTTGGAACATGAAGTGGTATCTATTGGCAATGGAAATTATCCCGTGCAGAAAATGCAAGTTTGATAGCAATTTGATCTTTGTATGAGGATTTGTTTCCACATAAAATGCTCTCCTGTGTAAGCTAGGGATGTTATTGGATCTTTAATTTTGTGATTCTGACTCTGAGAAGTGTGATCTCCAACAAAGGATGTGCACACTAGGGTATGTTTTCAATTTCACCTCACAGAAAATAAACAATGACTCTTCACTGGTTTTTAATTTCCTCTGATGATCTTGCTAATTATTAAATACATTTGTTACAAGGAAAAAGTTCTCTTCACAGCCAATCTTTTCTGATTCTGTACTACCTCTCAATTTATGACATCATGAGATACATTCCCATGGTAACAGGCTAATATCATAAACAGATAATTGCAGCTTTACTGTAAGATGCTGAAATAGATCTGGGAGGGAGAGAGCCTCTTTGTTAAAATAAATTGCTAGGATAATAGCAATTGGAACGCGCAATGTAATGACCAAACCATGCTGCTCTCAGGATATAGAAGTGCTTTATGATATTGCTTACAAATAGCTCCCAAGTGGCAGATGCTTTTACACCTATTTTGTAGGTTAGGGAGGGAGAGAGAAGAACTAATGATTTTCTCCAATATACCAGCAGTTAAATGCCAGAGGTAAAAATAGAACCTAATAACTCTGACTTGGTCCAGGACTTCATACTGCAGATGATGCTTCCTCTCTACCACTGTTCACATATTTCTGAAGTTCTCTTTAAATCATGGAAAAGCTAAGTGGCTATTTAGCACTGTTTAGCCATTCAGAGGACTTTGTACCAATCAGAAGTCTACTTATCCTGACTTAAGTCCTTGTGGTCTCACAGGTTTTGGTGATGAGTGTGTGGTAGAGGTATGGGGGGGATTCTGTTCTGAACCACAGATCTGACTGACCACAAGCAACTGACAAAATCTTTGTGCTCAGTTACCCATTTGTATGATGCTCCCTCTAACTCATAAGGTTCCTCAGGGCTCATCTGTTAAAATATAAATTAAGAGCAGGAGAAGCTGACTTAACATAAAATTCCCTGGTACTGATGGGTGCAAGTACACCTTTGTAGGCAAGTACACAGTGATGTAAGGTTTTGCTGAGAACCTTCTTTCTGCTCAGCTCAGTAATCTGATAACTTCCTAAAATCCGATGGGTATCGGTCACCGTGAGTTGATGGGAATGTCAGGCAATGCTATTTGATTCCCAAGTAAATTCCTTGTTCTGTAGAAATTACCTGCTCGGAAAAAGTAAATGGTGTCTCCTTAAAGCAGTGCTATATCCCTGTTTATTTTCTATATTCCTTTAAGAGAGCAACAGCAGTAATCAAAGGGCACAGCACTTCCTGAGGAGTAATGACTTCCTTGGCTCTTCAGCTGCTCCTCAGATCATTGACTGGTCACTAATCCGCAAGAAGTGTCCTGTTCTTTGGCTGTTGTCATGAAAGTTATGTTAGCTAATGGTTTTGAACTTACTTGTCTTCTTCCTTGGAGAAAAGCAGAGTCCTCTCTGGATCCAAACTGTCCAGCTCTCTAAATGGCTCTGGCTCATTCTTTGATTGTTTTTCCTCACTGTAAAGAAATGAACTCATTAGTTAAAGGATGATGCTTAGCCATTTTTCACTACTGAATTGGCATCGATACAAAACTGCTAGCATGTACTTATGTTGGACCTGCTCTGCTGGGGAGCTATTAAATAGGGCATAATCTTTACCTTTACAAATTCCGTTAATTTTTAAGGAGGAGGAGGATGAAGTCACCCACAAGATTCAGAGAAGTGATAACTGGCATGCTTCAGAAAAATGGAGCAGGATGCTCAGTTTCCTCAAACTACTTATGATTTGAGTGGAAATAAACCCCTCAGTCAGTCTTAGAAGACAATAGCTCAATGCTCCATTCCTATCTACTCTTAGTAGCAATTAAGAGGGGAAATGCCAGAAGCAGCAGGGGATGTGTCAGTTCTTGCATTTCCAGGGAAAGGAGGCAAAAAAAAATGGAAATTTGGAAAGGATTACTTTGATTATGTATAGTAACTTAAACCTTTCCATGAAAACTTTGCCAAAATATCACATTGAATGAATTTGTGAATCTGGCAGCCAGAAGGTCATCTTTAGTGATACCGGCAGAAGGAGAATCTTAAGTCAGCATTGCCAAGCAAGTTTTCCTCTTGCTTTTTGTGTAGTTTGAGTTAAGAAACATCTATTTCATAATATCGTGTCATTTCATATTGCCTATTCTGGTGATTTGTATATGATCCTATGGATGTTATGAGGTTTTCCTAAAGTTTCAGATCCTCAGTTTTTATGACCGTCTGAGAAGCTTGGCTGCTCTTTTTCCCTTTTCTTTTCCTTTTTTTAATTTTATTTAGTTGGTTCGTTTTGGTGCTGTGAGGTTTTTTGTTTTATTTTGTTTTGTTGGGGTTTATAGTGCATGGATTTTTTTTTCAAGAAAGCCTAAGGTTGTAGGGCACTGAATTTGAAAATCTTAGTTGATTTTGATTGATTCATAATTTAATTTCAGTCCTGTGTTTTTAAGCTTGACTTATGGTTATCAAGGCTTGTGGCTGATAATACTGCTTTGCGATGGCTGTTTCCCTTGGATAAGATACTGAGGTTTGAGCCAGGCATCTCCAAATCTAGAGACACATGGTGCTACAGCTGGAGATATTCTACACATTGCTGTGTGGAATTTGCAGCTGGTAGAATTCCAACAGGCTTTTCTGCGGACTGTGCCAAATAGAATGATCTCTGTGAAACCGTGGCATTGATCTTTGAAGTATGGCAACGGGTGCTAGCACAGGACACGCATATCACTCAGCCCTGTAGAAAACTGATTGGTTAGGTGATGTTACTGTTTTAATCACTTCAGGGAGAAATTTTGAGCCTGAATATTTTTTATGGCTTATTTTTCATCGCTTATTTATCTCTCGCACTCAAATAGCTGTGTTTATACCTGAATGATATTAAATTTGTGTAGATTAGGAAAGGACACCAGAATCCACAGATTAACTTGAAGATCTGCGTGCTTGTAGACATGTCTCCCCACCATATTTTTGTCAGTAAGGCCTGAAAGTCAAGAAAAGAAGAGATGGCTTTAATATCACAAAAAACACACTTGTAGATGAAGTGCACCTATGTTGGGTGACTCCTAAGACAGTGAATGCTCTGGAAACGTGACAGCTTCAGAGCAAACAGGTTCTCTGTGTGTCCTTCTGCAGATGTTGAGTATGCAAAGAGTTATTCAGAGACCAGTGGAAAGAACAGCAAGCCAAATGGAATTAAACAACTTCTGTAGTACCAAGGAAGCCCAAGTCAGGCACTGGGAGATAAAAGCACCATCACTCTTAATTTAGCTTTGTGTATGCGGAGAGAACTCAGGTCGTGAGAGCAAAGCTGAATAGTAATTTAATTTAACTTTTATCAGTGAGCTCTGTCTTGAATCTGAACAAGGAGTTACCTCACATCTTGGAACAGCTTCATTATGCCCCAGGCAGATTTACAGTGCTTTTCTGATGCTTCTCTGTGAGCAAGGAAGGAATAAAAAGCAAAAAGCACACAATGGATTAAGGGCTAAACCTTCTCCTCAGCACTCTGGTGTGTGTGCCAGCTGGATGAGAGGGTGGGGAAAGGGGGAACAGCGCTGATTTGGCAAGGACATGGTATAATGTCCTCTTCGTCTGTTGCTAGAGGGAGAGAAGAGTCTCTTCTCCGAAGAATGGTTCTTAGGGGAATACATTTCATGGGCTTGTTCAGTTCCTGTGCTATCCTTTTCTGTGTCCAACTTAAGGGCCTGGGGGCACGTAAAACTTACCTGGACACCGTCATGTGCAAAAAAAGACTTTGCATCTGCTTCTGTGGCCAGCTGAAGGCACGTGGTTTTGCTCCAGTACTGATTTTTCCTCACCAACAGAGCAAATGCTCTCTCCTCGCTGTTGTGGTAGCATTCACTAAACAGTTCTAACATATGAGGGAAACATAGATAAAAAATGTATCTCTTGAGTGATCCTCTTACACTTTGAAGGATGAGTTGTCATGCTGTCCTCACTCTCTTGAACAGACTAAGGAAGATGCACAGCTCAGCTTTGTCTCACAGAAAACAAATCCTTCATTTTAAGACAGAGCTACTTGACACAAAATAATATTAGACTTGGTAGAATGTTATGGCATAATTGTTTCCAGAGAAACTGGTCCTGGAGCTTAGAAACGAAGATTTATTTAAACAGTCCAAAAAAAAAAAGGTCTTCTCATTAGACAAGATCTGACTTCTTGTGCCTGTTCCATTCTACTGATGCACTCAATTATCTCAGTACCTTTCCTAAGCCAGCCTACACCTTGTTACACTGTGAGGCTGGGCGAAAGGATCAAGTGCACTTAAAATAAGGTGACATGCAGACATCTTTTCTAGTTGATAAGGTATTTATCACTCTTAAAGAAAGCTTGCTTTGTATAAGCCAGGCCAGAAATTAAAACTGAGGATCTGATCTAATACTTACCAAAGCCAAGAAGCAGGACTTCTGTGTATTGGATTAGGCCCCATAATTCCATTCCACTAAATTACCCAAGCCCTGTGATTATATGAGAACCTGATTTTTAATTTTTGTAAAAAATAATAATGGCCCTGTGAGAAGAAGGGAAAATGTGATCTGTGTGTAAATTATGTAGCAACACCCGCATGAGCGTTCAGCTGCTTGGTGAACTGTCTCTAAAGGGAGAGGAGCCTCTGCGTTTGTTTCCATGTGCGGCATATTTTAAAGCCCTCTCCTCCCAGCAGTGAAGGTGTGGATTGGACTGAAGTCAGATCAGCAGAGGAGCTTGTGTGCAGACATCTGTTTCTAAACCAAGCAAAGGGGAGAGGGTTCAGCATTCCAGCATTGCGGATGCCTGGATCTGACTGCTGTAGGGAGGGGCGGCTTGTCTGCTGCAAAACCAGTCTGAGCCTCACTGCAGTTTGCAGTGCACTTGGCCCTCTTCTGGGTGAGGTAATCTCAAATTATTTTTAGCTGCAATGACAAAACTTGAAACTTGTTGCTCTAGTGGCCCTTACAGAGCAAGCTTGATATTGCAGGAAAAGCAGGCTGCTGTGAGCCTGGAAGTGTTTTGGTTATTCTATCTTCCACATCACTGTGACACACCTTGTACTAAGATCAGACAATTAGAACACCAACAAGCAGCAGGAGAGTATCCTTGCATCCCAGGGGGCCTGTTTTGGAACACAGACTTTTTATTAAAACGAGTGGGTTTTAAACCTTTCCTCTGTATCTGAATGTTTGGGACTGCCTGTGCTGCAAGGCTGTTAAATTATTCATGACAGCTGACCTTTTACAACTCAAACAGTATTTTTTTCACTCGCCTGCCTTCCAATGGCAGCTCCTTCTTAAATTTTCAATGCCATTCAAAAAGTGCCATTACTTACCAACAGCGAGCTGCTCATACTTGGCCTCTTTCATTATACAGGCTGCTTTGGTCTCCGTCTCCAGGCGGGACATCTCTTTAAGGATCTTGCAGGCTGCCAGAGCTGAGGCTACACCCTCCTGACCCTGTAGAATTGAAAGGGGCGCTGCTGTCACCCTCCGCTGGAGGGCATTTCTGAACGGGGGAAGACTCCACTATGCAACACATCTAACAACAAAAGCAAAAGGTTCATGTCTTTCAAGAAAAACCTTCCCTCAAATACAGATTTGAAAGTCGAAAATGCTGATCAAAACGATGGTTTTGATGATATTTGAGAAATAAAACCACATATTGTGGGTGCCCCATCCCTGGCAGTGTTCGAGGCCAGGCTGGATGGGGCATTGAGCAAACTGGTCTGGTGGGAGATGTCCCTGCTCGTCGCAGGGGAGTTGGAACTGGGTGATCTTTAAGGGCACTTCCAACTCAAACTATTCTATGATTCTTTATTGGTAGTTCTTGTGCCTTGTAAGGCTGGAGACTTCTGGATCCAGACTCTTAGAGGGGCCTGATTTGGGGTAGCAATCAAAGACTGAAAGGAGAATAATATGCTCTGGAAACAGAGCAACACAGTCTCACTGCGCCGCGATACCTCCAGCACGGCCGTGCCGCGCTCCTGCACAGAGATGCGGGAGGAAGGAGGGAGCCGAGCCGGCGGAGGCACAACAATGGCACAGAGCAGGGACGTGCTTTGTGGGCTCGGGGCTGCACAAACACAGGGCCCTGCAAGGTGCTGATGTGTCTGCACGCACACACCCCACGCTCGCAGCCCGGGGAGCCGTGCTGCCTTCGTCCCTCCCCGGGGCTCCCCCCGGGCCAGATGCACTGCTCTGGAAGCTCAGGGATGGAGCCGGAGAGCTCGCTCTCTCTGTGGGGGCAGGGAGGCTCCCAGATGCGGGGGCCAGGGCTGGGCTGTGGAGGGTTGCGGAACAGGAGCCGATTATGCCAGCTGGAAGCTCAGCCTTGGAGAGCGTAACGCTGCTGCCTACGCATCGAGCACGTAAGCTAGAGATGCTTCATTGCTCCGTCTTCCCTCCCGTCACGGAGGACCCAAACAATCGCCAATTGTAGGAGGCACAAAACCTGCGCCTGGGAACTGCGGCTCATCGGGAGCAGGGAGGGGAGAGGAGGGCAGCGAGCGGAGCTTCAGCCTGGGCTGATTTACACCTGCTCCCGCTCTCCCCCTGGCCCCCACGGGCAGGAGCCACGCAGAGATGAAAGGCCCTATAAACGCCGCTTCCCGTGTTTTGGAAACAAACCTATCTGTCATCCAAGCTGCAAGGCTGAGCAGAAAAACACCTCGTAAACTTGAAATACGCCAATGCTTCACCTGAAGCGGCTGCAGCTCAGAGCTTACCATAGACCAGAAATAGTTTGCCATCTTGTGCCGGTTTTGAAGTACTGCCCATACAAACAAATCCCTCCAAGGATTTTCGCTTTTCTGGTTCATGTCCAAATGCCCAGGCAATCGTCTTGTGTTCGTTTTATCCTGAAATATGGTTTGTAGAATTTAAAACCTGATTTTCAGTCTCATTCCATGCAAATGACATGATCTAAGCTGTTCTCGGCCCCGGCAGCTACTTCTTATTTCTTTGACTTTTCTTTTCAGCAGGACTAAAAGGTAATTAGCTCATTCTGTACCGAGTTAAAGGATCCTTGTGTTCCCGATATAACCCAATATGTGTGAGAACATTCTGGATGAAACGGTGACTCCGTTGAAGCCAATGCTAAAGTTTTCATTGACTTTATTAAGGCCAGGGTTTCATCACTGGTGTGTAATATCAGACAAGACAAACCTGTGATTAACTAATCTGAGCTTGCCTTCAATTATATCAGACTCTGCTTGGCTGCCACAGAGGGCATGGCTTCAGAGAAAAGGGAACAAAAGGCATTTTATTTCATCAGAAAAAAATCTCGCCAAGGCCCTGTACAGGACAAGAATAGAGCACATCAATACCCCTTTTTAGTCTCTCCTTTGAGAAACCTTTTCCTCATGCAGGGTGCAGTTTAAGCAGAACACTGCTTATTCCTTTAGCACTTGATAAAAAGATTGTCCAGAGGAAGTGTAGCCACTTAGGTCAAGTTCTGAGTTTTAAGTATATTTTAGAACTGCCTTTGTATCTATTGTGTTGGTTAGATGCAGCCAGAGTGGATTTATTTTTAATTAAACGGGTTTTTGTGAGAATATATTTTTTAAATAATTTAAATTATGGGATTCTATTCAAATTTATTTTAATGGCACTTTTGGAGGATATTGGGGGGTGTTTCTTCAGTTTGTAGTGAGCTATTAAATCAACTAAATTGCATTGGAAGCCTTGCAGGAGATGAAGATATCCTAAAAGTCTCATCTGTCTTTGTAACCACTAGTTCCTAACTTGAAAAAAGACACACAATTTAGCAGCAGTGACAGTGGTATCCCAGTACTGTGATGCTCTTTCTGCTGCCAAGGATAATGGGATTCAGCCACTGTTGGGAAGCAGCCGTGGGAAGAAGCTTTAGAAGGGAAAAAGCTAGTAGGCAGCAGGAGCTGATCTCTGAATCGGGCCTTATCTACAGCACTTGGCTTTAGCTCACTTGCTGACAAATGCTGGAAAGGTTAAGTGAGACTTTGGGGGTAAGTTTTTATTTCCGGCAAATTGGTACATCTGGAGCCTGCTCAGTGACTTCAGAGACGTTGTCTCAGGTTGTTCATCCTTGTGAATGGAGAAACCCTGAGCAGATTCAAACTTAACTTTTCATACTACTAATTAATTTATGTAGGCTTTATCAAAGCAAAAGTGATATAAGGTCTTGAATAAGATGATTTTTTAAAAAATTAGTTTCTAGTTTTAACAATTGAAGGTGGAATTGGAACTTGGCAAATACCAAAAGGCTTAATTGTTTAGCTTATCTTAAATGAAACCTTAATGAAATTTCTTTATACATCTTTGTTTTGAAACATTGTGCTCAAATTTATTTTCAGTGCTTTTGCAAGCACTTTGGTACTTAGGAGTTTTAATGTTAAATACACTGTCAGAATACCAAAATGATTATGTATCCATTGCACCCCTGTCGAGTATAGACATTCCATTCCCCCCATCACGTTATCCTTGTCATATGTTGGCCAGTCTGCTTTCCAGGGTCACTTCCCACAATTGTTCCTATTTCTTGCTGCATGTTCTATCACTCAGTAACAAGAATATAATGATTTAAGGGCAAATATCAAACACTGCATATTTTCGAATATCCAGTCTACTCATAGAGTAGAAATCTGAGAATAGTTTTGTGTACAAGGATGACCATGTTCAGACCTGGGATTGAAAATGTCCATTGCCTGCTTTTCTTTCTCCTAGAAAACCCTGGCTTTCAAGTACTTTCTGCTTGAAGTCCTGTGTGAGGAATGCAGGCCACTATTTTCATGTCTAATTACTCCTTAGTAAATGTAAATCTTATTTGTATTCCCCATACATCTTGCACTGAATCTGTTCCCTGCCCCACCGCAAAGGCTAAACCCAGTTTGAATGGTTCAGATTCTGAATCGGAGCGGAGCAGAGCTACGGCGCAAAGTTGTGACTCACAGATTTCTTCTTGCCTCCATGTCTGACATCTTGATAGAAGCCTTTGCATGCATCATGAAGAAAATCCTTGAGAACTCTAGAGACCTCACTGAGAGTGAAGAGGGGACAGATCTCCTGCTCGTTTTGCTGCTGACCAGTGAGCCCTGCCAAGGTCAGTTTGCTTTCTTCATGTTTCTTCAGGAGAAGTTCATAGAGGAGACATTTCTGAGAAATGGAACAGTAGAGCCTCTGCAGACGACTGTAGGTCAGGAATTCGTATATGTTTGCCCCGTTGTCAATAAATAACTTTACGAATTCTGGTTTGTCATTGACCAGAGCATCCATCATCACTTCCTCCAGGTCAAAGGACTAGATTGATGAAAGGGGAAAAAAAAACAAACCAAAAAAGGAAATTTTTGGGGGTAATCATGGGTGGCTAATGAGAGGTAAGATTTAAAACGAGGACATGCACATTTTGTCTTCCACCAGTCAGCAGTGAGTACAATGAGAAAGAGGTGGAACTCTCTTCATTCTTCTCTGACAAAATGTCTGCGCAAGCATTAATGTTAAAACATCAACACAAATTGCGTGCTGTAGGACTTGATGTGAGGCACCCACCATGCTGGGTATTTATACAACAGCTGAAAACAGTGACATTCTTCATGCCACCTTCTAACGGTTATATCTGCCTGATTCTTGTGCTTTGTAAGCTTTGGCTTGTTTCCTTTAAAGGTCTATACAGAAGGGGAGAAAGAGTGTTGCTCTCAAAGAGCTCAAGAAAGAGATGATGATCACTGAGTTATTCCTCTGTCTTTAGCCATTATCATATAGGCAGCCAAAAAGACAAACAGCCTCAGGAAGCATAATACCCCTGCCCAGTCTCTCAGTGGAGCGTGCAGGTAGTGTTAAAAACTGAAGCCGTCTTTTGGGATGTTCCAGTGTCCTGTACACATTGGATTATACACCAAGTGTTCTCTAAAGCAAAAAAACCTGGTACCTTCCACTCCACGTCGCTATTGAATATTTCGCTTTTAGCAATGTCAACTCTGTTCCAAGCCACTGCCAGCTTCAGTTCATCCAGATATTCTTGAGCCTCCTGACTCTGGCTTTTACAGGCTGGAAAAAAATAGGAAATGCAAGTAAAGTCAGAACTTTACGGTTATGTTTAATTTAATATAGTATTGGTTCTTTGCTTAGCAATGCAAATTCTTCTTCAGCTGTCACAGAGCTGTGGGTTGCTTAACCAGGAACCCTTCACAGAAATATTTCCCTAAATTACGAAATGTTAATATTCAAAAATGTTAATTTTTTCTAGATGAACTCTATTAAAAGCATTAAGTTTAAATGGCTGTTGGATATTAAGAGGGACACTGGCCTGCAGAAAGCAGGGGATAGGACTGGCTGTTGTTTTTGCCTTGTGTCAATTAGCACATCAGGAACAGGATGTCTTTTGTTTTTTTTCTCCCATGCGAAGTTTAAGCTAACACAAACCATTAAGCTAACAGAAACTGAAATAGGTGGCAGCACAAGTAATGTCTCCTTTCAGAAGATATAGAGGAGATTTCTTACAGGAGAAATGGATTGTTTCTGAAACAAAGGCAGTTTTGGTCTACTTGTGGGTTTTGGTTTTGTTTTCCTGGGTTTTTTTTCAGTGGTTTGTAATTGGAATAATATACTGCTCCAGTATATTTCAGTTCTTCTATAGCCTCTGTTACTAAGAGAAGCAAGCAGTGAAATAAAGGAGTGACTAAAACAGTACTATACAATAGCATAAGATTAAAAAGCAAACGCTAGTTTAAAGGAAGGTTCCAAGAGCTACGGTAAGTGCCACAGTAAATTAGTCAATAAACAAATAAAAGAACAGTGCATCAGAAATGAAATCTGATCCAACAGCCAACTGTACTTGCACCTGAAAAAGGGGAAATATATTTATGGCATAGACGTCAAATAAGACAAACATTAAAATGTGTTGTGTATATTGTATCTTACCTTTTACTAAAGCTTTTAAGATGACTGTGTCTAGTTCTTCTGAACCATCTTGCTCAAAGTTGTGCAGAGTTAGAAGATGCTGGTGTGAAATAATGTTCTGAATCTATTTGGAGTTGAAAGAAAAGTAATTTTACACGTTGTCCTTTGGATACACGTTAGTGCCCAAGCACCCAGTGGAGATCACCCTTACGGTATTTCCCAGAAACTTATATTCTAATTGTAAAGCTGAGGTTTGTCAAGAAGACAAATATTACTAGTTTCCCATATGCAAATAACTCCTAAGGCAAGGAGGGAGTTACTGCCTTTCCCAAGTCACCCACCAGGATAGGAGGAACAGAACTTGGATATCCTGAGAACCAGAGCAGTGCTTTAATTAAAAGATCCTTCCTTAACTTACATTCTTATTTGACTCAAAGTCACATTATAGCCAGCATACCATTAGTTTCATTTTACCTCATCCTGCTTTGACATTTAAGTTTTGCTCTCTAAGTTGTTTATTTAAAAGCATAGTTTCTAACTCTTCTCTGAGTAAAAGTCCTCAAATATTGATATATGCAGTACTCTTCTCTTTCCGTCTGCTTCTCTATTTATTGAGTTTTCCTTCTTGCAGTGCAACTGCACTGAGACTTTGTGATCATCTGGCAATATTGCTTCTAGATGCCTTTCATCCCCTTTTGTTAGTGATCTGGCAAAGTTCTTCCTAATGGAATTAGTATGTGGAACTTTTAAAGCTGAGGGTTATGGCAGGGACTGCAAAAAATAAGTAGTGGGCCAGGTCAGGTGGACTTGGTTTATCTCTGAGGCACCCAGTGCTCTTCAGTCTTCACACAATCTCAAAGTAGGTTTTTGTTTCTAAAAGGCTTATGCAAGTGTACCTCAAGACAAAGAGAAAAGAAGATCTGTGAATCTGTTTTGTCTTTCTGTTTTAACAATAATACTTAAAGAACAATTAATTGACAATGGATAGGATAGTTTCTAAACACCCTTCATTCTATTTAATTTATTCATGCTTATCCACAATTAGGTTTCCATTTAACAGCTGTAGATCATGAATTAGGTCTCTTCTGTCACAGCTGCACAAGCTCCACAGCTGTGGATATAAATAATGCTTCATGTCCTACAAAGGGACTGTGGGGTTCCTGGGTGCTGGCTGTTACTTGAGGAAGTAATTGAGGAAGGACAGAGCCCTAAGTGTTCAGCTGAATTACTGGGGCAACAAAGTAGTTTGCATGATCAAATGACCACTTGATTTTTAATGCTAGAGAGGCATTCTATGACACAAGTGTCAAAGCACTGGCACTCCCAAAACTTCTTAGTGGCTTCTTGCCAAACCCACACTGAAGGGGCTACCAAAGATGCAAGTGTGAGGAGAGAACTTTGTGAACATGATGACATATCAAACATGCGAGCTCACTGTCACTGTCCACCGGAGAATGTCTTTCCACGAGAAGCTCTCCGCGGGGAATTTCTCCTTAAATTGCTTTTCAACAGCTTCTGGCATGATAAGCTGTGGGTCATTCATGAATGCAGCTAAGACGTCAGCTGTACCTCCAGACCCTGCTAAGATAAGCCAGGGAGCAGAATTTTCCAAACCGCTGCAAATCCTCTGTAGTTTAAAATAGGACATTTTTAGAATTCATAAGTGGAAAGAAAATGTTATTCAAAAGAAGGACTTCTAGCAAAGCAGGAATAAATGTGTACCTAATTCAGATTCACTATGGAATCAGTCCAGACTCCTCTAAGCTATTAGGATTTTTTGAATTCTGTAGCAGGTCATCCATGTATAGGCCTCTAACTATGCTTCTTTTCATGACACATCTGCTGAGTAGCTAAGCAACCTGATTTGGACAAACAATGCATAAAATTTCTTTGACCTTGACATTTTTTTTCCCTGAAGTCTCCGTTTCAGCATAGTCAAGTGCAAGAGTAACCCCGTACAGAAATTATCAGCAGGCTTTTTTGTATAGGGGTTTTTTTTCTGTCTGCTAAACTCGGCAATATGTTCTGAAAATAAGGAATTTGCCTGTGGGAATACAACACTGGACTACAGGAAAAAAACCCACTGAATCATAGCAACTACAAGAGTTAAAGGCTACTAATTCTATTACTTGTGCAATTAGTCTGAGTCAGGCAGGTTGTTGAGAGAGGAAAGCAGAGGCCATAGCATCGTAATTGCAACAATGTCTATTTGCTGCCAGTCTATTTCTTCTTCTGGAGTTATGAAAGACTGGACTAATTCAATTGTGGTGCAGAGGTTTTTTCTTCAGTTTAGGTATTGAGGTTTTGTAAAACTGTTCATAGTCTCTGGTGTGTATTGTCCATTTTAAGAAATCCGTTTAAGAAATTGATATTCTGAAAAAGTGTGGCCGGTTATCCATTCCCAGCATATGTCAGTTTAGAGCAATTCCAGTCAGTCACTGCTGGTCTTCCAGTCACCCTGCTCTCTAGAACTTTGAAAAGAGGATTTATATGTCATAACCTGGGATTTTTCTAAACCAAAGACATGGCTTCCCACGAGAGAAAGCTCACAAGGTGACATAATCTTTGTTTAAACAATGAGATTGAAAACACACACATATGAGTGTGTGTTTTAGTCCAGCTGACAAAAGTTATGACAAGATACAAGAAACTGAAGATATAATACATCCCCAGAAAGGAGTCGTCATACTGAAGGGGATTACCAGCTCGCATGTCACAGTCTTGTCACTTGGAAACTTTAAATTATGGTTAAATTATGTCTCTCTAAATGTATTCTAGACTGAGAGTATTATAAAAAGTAAAATAAAATAGAAATCAAAGAGCATCTCCTTGTTAACAAGTTCTTTAAGTTGTAGAACCACTCAGGAAAAAAATCAAAACTGATCCTTTGCTGAAGAAGATTTGGGATTATTATCAGACAACGCTCTGGTCTTCAATCCTACAATGTACTTTTGCTCAGTGGAACCAGGACACTCCCATTTTAAATTGCATGTCCAGCAAACCTGGACTTGTGCTTCCTCTGAGCTCTGGGACAGACACTTGTGTCATTGTTGCTGAACAGCACTGAAAGATTCCTCTCTTTTTTTGTGTATGTTCTCAAGTAATAACACCGTAATTCTGTTTCCCTAGATCTGGAGCTGGCTTCTGTGGGTTTGTTTTGGGTTTGGATTCTTCCTTCCCACTGGACAAGCTGGCAATGAAAGTTTTAATGATCAGCTGGTACCTATTCAAAGGGAAATATTTCTCCCAAACAAATACTGGCAATTTTAATATTAACAGAACTCAGTTCTTAATGGTATATAGATGTGAATTTTGACTTTATGTAAAGTGCCAATAGATGTGTTTGTCATCCAGCCAAATTTTCCATTAATTACTTGGCACCAGTTAATTTATTTTTCTGAATCTGAAAACAGCTTCTTACCTCAAGTGTGCCTGGTCCTCCATTCACCAGTAAGCAAAGCACAGGGATCTCGATGCTACCCGTTCCTGTGAAATAGATGGTTTAATTTTTAAAAAGTAACAACTTTCACAAAGCTATTGCTGCTTTGCCAACCCCTCAAAAAAACTTCTCCTCTTATGTGGTGTTTTGGTTTCTACATGAACCTGCAGAAGGGAGGCAGTTCCAGAAGGATGTGGCAAAGGAAGAGAGTAACACTGTGACCTAACGGATGGGGTCCCGGCCTAGGATTCAGGCCAAAGGCATCTTTGCCTTGGACACGCTGTGGGATCCCTGGCAAGCAGCCCAGGCTCTTCTCACCTCTGCACACCTCAGCTGCAAAATACGGGCATTGGCACCTCTGTGCGTCACACCACTGCTGACTTTTAAAGTTATTTATTTACTGCAAGGTTGTCAGGCTGGGGAGCAATGGAGCTGCGTTAGGGTGCAGCACGAGGCTGGTGGGTTTCCAGAGAGGCATCTATCAGTATTTATAGTAAGACACAGTTAGAGGTGAAAAGCTCTCAGTTTGTCCTGGGTGTTAGGCCTGTGCCTAGCGTGCGCTGGAAGCGGGAGTGGAATCCAGGACGAAAGCCTTATGAAAGGAGGGTTTAAGAATATGAAGAGGCTGACCATGTAGATAGGATGAGATGAGTCAGATATGAGTTGACAGGAACCATGTACTGTTTATTAAACTCTGCTTAAACAGCTAAAAGTTTCACTCAGCGCAGCCTGGCATGATGATTATTAATAGCATACCCTGATACTTTTAAAAGAAATGCTAATTAAATATTTAACATGTCATGGTATCAGGGGAAGAAATGAGGTCAGCATCCCTGTCCTAAGCCATTCTCCCACAGGGGCCCACATAGTTTCAGATGGATTTTACTGTAAATGCTGAACTCTGTAATCCAAAGGTGACTATAGATTGGCCTGAAGGAGCTCAATCAAAACAGTAATATCATGAGATGAATGCCTCTTTCAGCTGGAAGATGAAAGGCACTTGGTTCAAACAATTTTTTGATATTTCCCTTTGTAGATCTCCCAGAACTCAGTACAGATCTCTACTTGCAATTTGTTGTATCTCTTTTGGGATGACTACAGAGATAAGGTTGAACTGAGCTGTAGCCAGAATGTGACTGGCAAGAAACTGAATTTGTTTTAGTGAATGGCAGAGCATTGTTACACCTCTCTAACGTGATGCTCTTTGAAGAGTGACCTCTGTGACTATAGGTTCCTCAAGGTATGATTAAGGCTACAAATATTCTTCATTTGCCATAGATGTAGATAAAATTTAGCCAGAGGAGGGTCAGGCGGATTCTCACTTTACGCTGTGAATCTGGAAAATCCTCAACTGCAAAGAATATTCAGTATATAAAAAATTTCTTCTAAAAGACTTCTAGGTTGTTTTTTTTTTTAACAGGGAAATTCCACATGACCTTACTAAAGTGTTCTAGTTCAGTAATGCCACATAACTTTGCTCAGCTTGTTTATAAATGAGCTTAAATGAATGACATTGGTTTTGTTTATAGAAGATAGCACTGAATTCAGTATGTTCCAGCAAAATATTTGTCATATGAATCAGTGTTCTTTGTCAGAATTATGTTCCCCTGAGATTTGTTCAATCAGATTTGGTTTGCGAGCAGAAAGAAGCTGCTTTGTAATTCTCAGCAGTGCAGCCGCAGGCTACCCTTACAGCCTGCCTGTGGCCTTCCCTATCTGAGTCACCAGGCAAGGATTCTCCAGGTGCATTTGTGCTCTCAGGTGCCTCTGTGCTACCACTCTACGGGCTGTGTAAGTGGATATTCCATTGATGCACACAGCTGGGAACAAGTGAGCTCTCCCTCCTGTTTCAGCTGCGCTGGCACTGCAGGTATTACACAAAGCAAAGGTGAAAGTAAGTGTATCAGCTTGACAACTGAGTTCTTTCCACAAATAGCAGTAGGAGAACTGCCCAATACTCAGTTCGTTTTATAAAAAAAGGTCACAGAGATGCAGATGGACATTAGATGCTGCGGTGTTTACCCAGGATAAGATTTTATCCCAAAACAAATATGGCTTAAAATGTTTCAGAGGGCTTTGGAATAAGTCTTTTCTTCCAGTGTGGGAGCAATTCAAGACCCCGTGTGTGAGGGGAGATAAAAAGCATACAACAATGACTATCAATCTCTAAGAACCACTGGTAAAGGCACTTGAAGCAGGATTTATTTCCCATATGTTGTCTTTTAAGGCAATTTGAGCTATGCTTTGAAGATCAGCTTTGAGCTACGTTTAAGGAGATGCAATAAAAGTCCAGAATTTTGGTTCAAAGAGTGGCTTTCTCAGCTTCAGAAGTTACCATCATTCTGCCTCTTACATCATGACAAATGTGTTGACTTGGTCTTGCCTTTGCAGGCAACTGTCCACTTTGAGAACTGGAGTCACCTTTGATAAGGCCAGGGGCCTGCTGTGCTATCAGGATCACTGACATTAAATGCCTCTGCAGAACCTGCTTACCCCCATAGCCCGTGCGCTGCTCGGAGATGTACTTTTCCAAGGTGAGGCGTAGCTTGGTGGTTCCATCCGGCTCGTCCGGTGTTGCGTGGTCCACCAAAATAAAATGGGAATGGTTGTGGTCCAAGGAATACGGTGGGCCTTGGATATTGTCATCTGACTGGTAGTGTACAAGACTTTCACTCTAGAGAGAGGAGGGGAGATGTCAATGCTCTCTGAAAAGCCCAGCCCGTGTTTGAATGTCCTTCCTCTCCATTTCTGTGCTGTCTGCACCCTGACACAGCACACCACCTGTGAGACACTTGGACAGACTGTTTAAAAGAAGAAAAATCTGTTCCTTCTGGAAGCGGCCAGATTTGGCAGGACTGATAGCTGGAGTCCCTGAAGTTTCCCTCTTGGCCTCTGCAAAATATAGTGATACCAATCATCAGCTCTGGAATGCAGGTTTTAGAAATGTTTGTTGGACAAATGGAAAGGGGCCATGAGACTTGGTAATTGTGTATGGAGATGTGAAGCCTCAGCTGGTGTAAAGAGGGGCAAACCTATTAATTTCAGGAGTGTTTTGTCCATATTAACCCATAGGTAAGTTAGCCTGCTCCGTGTCGCTATCAATTTAAACATGGCTTTACTTAATTGACAGGATTATGTGAAATCTAATGGTTATTCTCAGTTTGGAAATTCCATTCTAAAAGAGTGAGTGGTAGACAGATTCCAGAAAATGGAATCTCCTTATCTTTTAATTTGGGTGAAGGGTGTTAGACCTTTAAAGTATTTATTACTGATTTTTTTGCATAAACTCGTCTTTTAGGTAAAACAGAATGCCTGCTACAGTCTTTTGTTTTAAATATTGCACTACATGTGTGCTTGGATACACATGGTTTCTCAAACTCCCCTTTCTTTCTTAATATATCTTTCTTTCCCACTGTTGCACATCCACTTTGATACATCATTTCAGGCTGTAAATGTCTGATTATTCTTTTTCATTTTCACAATCATTGTCCTCTTGCAAGTAAGTCAGATTAAAATAACTGTTTAAAATCTACATTTCCTTCTACCATGCCTCTTTTCCAATTCCTGCAGCGTTGCTGAGCAGAACTCCGACTGTCAGGTTGGCAGTTGTCACTGTGTATTGCATTTTCCTCCCGCTAAAAAGCAGTAAACTTGCATGTTCCTTCTGAACAGCAAGTGCCACAAATTTCTTTCACTTTCTTCTCTCTGTCTCTCATTCCTGGGGGAAAGCTTCTTGACATAATTAATTTCCTTCAGATTTTGTTTTGACAGAGGGCGTGCCTCTATTCTGCTGCTGTGTAACATTAAGCTCCTCACCAAAGATCTGGCCTTTGATTAGGACCTGGAGGCGCAACAACCAGTTGAAAAAGGCCTTTTGGGATTTTCCTCTTTATTCTCTGAAAATGTGGAAGTGATCGTTCAATGATGTTTAAAGCATACCATTAACACAGAAGAGATGGGAGAGATCCATTCATTTCAGGGCTTGTTTTTCTCCTTGCTGGTGTGGGTTGTTAGCTCTATTTTATACAACAAGCTGCTTGTGTTAGTGCCAAGTATAAAGAGAGTTGGGTTTAGATCAACATGCCTGTCTGTAGTTCCTTTGTCTTAAAGTAACTGACTAAAATCCAAAATATCTTTGGGTGGAAGCTGTGCCAGAAGTCATAGGGTCAGGAACGCTCTTTGCAAAATATCCCCTGACAAAGAATTTGGGCTTTGGTTGAGGGGGAGAAAATAAAATTACAGTGCACTTGTTTTGTAGCTGCTGATAGGGAAAGATCCAGGTGCATTTTGATAACTTAGGCTAGGAGGGAGGTGAAGTAGTTTGCATTTGCCAAAGCAACTTTCCTGAACAAAATTCACAAACACAATGGACCGAATTGTTTCCTTTGAAGCCATTTTGGCCCAGTTGCCACACAAATAGGTTAAAATCTTTCAGCTAAAGAGTCCCACCTGGTAGAGCACACAGGTAGCTGGCATTGGCCAAAACAAAAAACCAAAACCAAAACAAAAAAAAAAGAAAAAGGAAAGACCAATGACAATGAATTGCTGGTATGGTCTGGCAGTCTCTCAGCTTCTAGCTGGTACTTCCAGGCATCTCTGAGAGAGGAACGAGGTGTGAATTCAAAGGGCTTTGTCGTTTGTTTCTTAGCTTCTGCAGGGAAGTAAAATAGTGCATAGAAACTGTCATTGGTTGTCATTACACACCTATTTTATTGTTATAATATTCTTCTTAGGACAGCCTATATCCAGTGACAGGGAGGGAATGCTATTTTTTTTTCTCTCCTCTTCTATGTCCATTCAGCAGCAACGCTTTCAGCAACAGTTTTATTGGGTGAGGTTTTTTATTTGTTGATGTATTGTTTTTGCTTTCTTCCCGAGAACTTTGATCCCCTTGGCCCAGTTTGAGAATTCCCTAGAGCTCCCCGTAACTAGGTGAAATCCTGCATGGCTGGTGTTTTTGACCTGCTGTATTGAGCAAGTTTTTGCATATACAGTATCAATTCAGTGGCTGCTTAAAGAAAAATTTGCCCTGGAGTATTTATGTCTGGCGTCCCATAATATAAAATATGCTTTCTACAGTATTTATGTAATAGCTAGGAGTAAGTGCTTCTGCAGTAAGGGGACGAGGGAGAAATCCATGAAAGGCGCCTTATTCCGGGATGTTTTCCTGGCGTTCATCCCTGCGCTGGTGCCTAATGCTGCCACCCGCTGGGCATCTGCGGAATTGCTGCCACCGGCACTGCGTGCGGAGGGCGCCGAATCACCCAAACCTTGAGCTCTGCTTCTCTTTCCTCCAAAAACACAGCTTAAACCTCATTTCTCTTGTTTGTTTGTTTGTTTGTTTGTTTGTTTGTTTGTAGTTTTATCAAAGTTGTTCTGCCAACTGCTTGCAGATTTTGGAAGGGTGTGGCTTATATCGGAATAATAGAATAAGAGAAAAATACCTTTGTGCTATCCAGAATTTCTCTGTGCTGGATTTTCCTGAGTGAAGTTATTCCTATGGCAATCACGCCTACTGTGGATGAGGTACTAGCCAGGGCAAGATCTCGGACTGCTTGCACTAAGTGTCTTGTTACTCCTGCGCGCAAAGCACTGGTGAAAATCCAGGCACCTGAAATCATTTTAAAAAACCAGTTATGTAACTTCTTTGTATTTGAATGTGTTTATGTGTCAAGTAACGTTACTTACGGTATTGGATTTAAGGGGTTAATTGGATTACGGTTACTTACGGTATTGGATTTAAGGGGTTTTTTAAGATAGATAAAGTGAAGAGAGGTCTTGATGGACTACAAGATCTAGAATTCAAATACAGGCAAAGTACATAAGAATTTAATAGGGAAAACAAGAAGAAATTATAAGCTCAAGCAAACATTCTTCACATATGATGTGATGCAACGTTGCCATCTTTACTCCGATGTTAATATTCTCATCAAGAATGCTGTGTCCACTCTAGAGTCTCTCACTGACTACACATGAGCAGAAACATCCCTGTAGCAGGCAGGTCTGACTGTTTTACGAGGAAGAGCAAAGGGGCAGAGTCAGGGAAGTTGTTGACTTGAACTGAGGCCTAAACAGTCCCATGCAATCACCTCTTAGCAGAAGATCTCGGGCATAACCTGCCTAATCTGGAGTTCTTTCTCTTGTTCTTGTGAGTGGAGAGTGAATTCTTCAGGATATTAGAATTTACAGCAGTGTTGTTACGGTGACAAGAAATTTGGGGACCCCCAGGTAAACAGCAAGCTGGCCTTTTTCAGATACGTAACATAAAGAAACTGGGAATCTCGATGCTGCCCAGTCTGAAGTACAGAAGTACAGCTGGAGACAGAGAATATCTGTGTGGCACAAAAGTACCAAAAAGAGCTCTGGCACTGGGCTGTCTCATTGCAAAAAGTAAAACTGGTACAATCTTGTCTAGAACAGTGAAGTTAAACCAAGAGCTTGCTGTGAAATGCTCACAGATATTTCCACTTTATTTTGCAGGTGAGAATGCGGAAATTCTTATTTTTGACCTAAATTCAGTCTTATTGAAGTCAAATTGCTCTGCTCTCTTCAGAATTATTTTGTTATGGCACGAAAGCGGGGCAATTGTATTTGGTCTCATTTTTGAAACTATCTTTCTAGTGTCACCCCTGCGGGAATAATGTCAGGTAATTTTACACTTCAGGAACGGTTGCTTAGAGTAATTTGCTTTGAAAGAACTTGTTTTTGCGACTATAATACAATCTCTTTCATTTTCAAAGGTATTTTTGCTACTATAATACAATCTCTTTCATTTTCAAAGGTATTTACGCGCAGGTTGTAGGTTGTATTCAGCAAAATCTTGAATTTTCAAAAATAATCAATCAATATTGTCATTACCAGATCACTGGGGGATAGGTGTGAGAATCCTGCAGGAATACCAATTCCTTCTTCAAAGCTTAAAGCACTCACCTGTGCTCTGAGCTGCCTTTATAAGTCCTTTCTTTAAGGTGTCCCGTAGCCAAGGCTTCAGCTGGAAATTTTCTTCTCCCCCTACTAAAGAGACAACCAAATTGGGAGCAGGTAGCTTCCATTTGTTGAGCATAACTTCAAATATAATTCCAGGGTGAATGGTGCTTGAGACCTTCATAAACTTCAAGAAAGACAGGAAAAACTCAGTGAATAACAACAGTACAGAAAGATAAAGAGTCTGTTCATGGTGAACGCAGAGGGAAATTATCATCAACTTGGATATTTAAGAAAAAATTATTTGAGCAAGAATTGACAGAGAACTAAATACTTGAATGAATTTAGCAGACTTCTGTGTAATTGCCTTCTCACTAATTGGGTCAGTTCCATGGGTTAGTTCTGTGTTGCAGACTGACAAATCACACTCTCCCTTAGAGCTTCCTCTTGAACTGCCTTCAGTTTCAGGGAAGTCTAGCAAAGCCAACAAATTTTGTAGGTGTTTCTCGTTTCTGCACAAGCTGAAATACTTGCCTGATTTTATGTTTGTTTCCAGAGGACACATTGCATGAATCTATTGCTTCTTCCAGTTCTGTATGTATTTTGGCTTTCTGATTAAGACTTTATGATGAAACAAAAATCTTGAGGCAGATTTCAGGAATTCCTAGGAATTCCTTCTGCTCTAGTACTAACGTATGCACGGGACTAGTGAGGAAGTGAGTTTGTCCGTATTCATCCCTTCTGCATATCAGCAGAACAGAGAGAAAACTTTAAGGAAAACCTTGAAACAGCTAAAAAGTGTGTTTAAAATGTGAAAATCCTTAGTGATTAACTTTTGGCGGGTTAAACCAGGGAAAGGATGCAAAATGAAGGAAGCAGGGCACATCACTGATTTTTCTTTTAAAGTGATCACCTGTACTTGCATCATGTAATTGCAAACCAAGCAATAGATTTCTGTATATTAAAAGGCCATAATTTAAACCACATTCATGTTTAGGAAGGCATGATCCCTACTGGGGGTACAATGTGGTGCCTCACATTGTGGCACGTTGACCCTCACTGTTGCAGTCTCTGCATTTACTGCTGAGAAGTAACAGCTGAACAGCAGCAATAGTGTAAAAGGGTTAGAACTCCTCAGTGCCCATACCTTTCCATGTTTCTTCCCCGAAGCTGCGAAGTTTATTTCTCCTGTGCAGTATGGTAGCTCTCTTTTGAAAGCTTCCTCTTTGTCACTGCTGCAGAGCTTGGTTTCCATTTCCTCCATTGAATTTGTAAGGTGATTGAGCACCAGTGGACCAAGATATTCACTGAGATGACAGAAAGCTGGCAAATTTAAACTGGAGAGGCCACAAAATCCATTAAAATTTATCTAGATGAGTTTTTAGTCAAACATTTTACTTTTTTTACTATCATGCCTGTAATGTTTAGCTAAAATTGGAGGTCTTTGTACCAAATGTCAGATGCTGTATATAGAAGAAGGCAGATTCCACATCAACACTATGTAACTTAAGTTATAAAAAGGCATGAAGAAATAAGGCTTCCTGAACTCTCATTCAGCAGACAGAAAGCTGAGTTGCCAGGTGCAAGATCCTGCAATCTCAGAGCCCAAAGGTGACCCTGATTCTACAAAGGAGAAAGAGGAGTCAGCCACCAACTCTTTCCAGCAAGAGTGGAGCAGTGTCAGTGAGTGTCTGAGTCACGGTTTCTTGCTGTCACAGTGCCTTGTGCTGCTCTGACTTTTCTTACCTGATGTGAATGCTAAATAACCAAGTGATGACGTTGTGTTTGTCTGGAGATGCTTCAGGAGGGGTTTACTCTCTGTAGGAATACGCTAATTATTTTTAAGACCAAGTATTTAAGGCCAGGCTGTCCTAGAGCAAAGGTCATGTGGCAAGAGTTTCTTTTCTGCGTTACATGAGACACTGGAAAGGTCTGCCTGCTTTTCCTATGTTCCAGTTTGAGTGAACTGACAGAATTATCATCTGAAAAATACAGATTTAAACTTGTACGCCTTATTTTGATTCTTTTCAAAGCAAAAGCAATGAAATAGCCCTCTCCCCTCTGCCTTCAGCTGCATATTGAACTACATAGTCAATCTTTTAAAAAAATCCTTGTGACACTAAGCCAGCAATGGTAATCAACACTGCATTCATTTTTATTTCCTAGTCCATGAGATTTGCTGTGGGATTGAGAGTGGGTCAAACTAGCAAGTCTCCTGTGTGTCTATTAGGACGCTCCAGTAGAGGGAGCAATCCCTCCAGCTGTTCCCTTGGGCTGGGAAGTCTCTTGGGGAGCCTGTATCCCGAATGCTTCACCTGTTCCCTTCGGCTGGGAAGTCTCTTGGGGAGCCTGTCTCCCGAATGCTTCGCCTGCCCCCGCGGGCTGGGGTCTCTTGGGGATCCTTTCTCCCGCCTGCTTCACCTGTGCCCTCGGGCTGGGGTCTCTTGGGAGCCTGTATCCAGGCTGCTTCACCTGTTCCCTTCGGCTGGGAAGTCTCTTGGGAGCCTGTATCCCGGCTGCTTCACCACAGCTGTCTCTGTAATTTCTTCTCTTCTTTTCTGTTTGCTGTGAAAAGGTTGGGTTTTTTTCCCTACAAGTTGCCTTTTTTCCTATGATCTGCCTCTGAAAAGTGGCTATGGACCCTGTCATTACTTGCTTCTCCTGCAGCTATGTCACACCTTTGTATCCACCCCCCTAAAATCCTACCAGACATCACTGTTTAAAGATGCTTGTTCTCATTCTCCCTGCCTGCATGCTGCTCACTTCTGGAGAGATCAGAGTGATTATTGTGAACCCCGAGATAACAGATTGGTCTGGTTAAGAGTCTTACCTAAGAGAACTTCTTTTGCACCATCAACAGTGGCGGTCACAGCAAAGCCCACCTTTTTGTCTGAGTCCACTTTTCCACAGGAGAGCCAGCCTTATCTCCTAAGAGCATTGAAAAGAATATTCTGGGAAAAAATAGTTAATACACAGTAATAATAACAACACATTATTTATTAATTATTATTATTTATGTAGAAATCACTTTCTGAAACTTGATCACAGGACAAAGGATTTGATTAGAAAAGAACTGTTCAGGACTGAATTTCCAGGGTAGATGTAGTCACCGTTCATCACTGTCCTAGATAGTACACATTTATTTACAGCTACACACAAGCAGTGAACTTGAAATAGACAGCAATTTACAAAATAATCCAATGGTTAATTTGTCCTCAAGTGGTTCATTCTAAGTCCAGTTATCCATGACTTCTCTTTTGGAATAAAGACACTAGGCCGCTGAGATTTATAGGGAACATTCTTGCATATGGGTAATTAATTTTTATTTTTTTTATTTCAGAAATAGCACGTTGTTTTCAGTTTAGGAATTCTGCTTCTCAATGGTAGTGGAAAACAGTGAAGGAGGCAAAAATAGATAAGGTGCAGAAACAGGAGCTTTGTTCACAAGGTTTTATAAAGCTGGAAAGGGAGGAAAACACCTGTTAACTGGCAGTTACATGGGGAAGAACTTCTTTACTGTGCAGGTGACCAAACACTGGAACAGATTGCCCAGAGAAGTTGTGGAGTCTCCCTCGCTGGAGATACTCAAGAACTATCTGGGCACAGTCCTGGGCAATGTGCTCTGGGATGGCCCTGCCTGAGCAGGGAGGCTGGGCCAGATGTCCCCCTGTGGTCCCTTCCACCCTGACTGTTCTGTGATCCTGTGATTCTGTCTTATTATGAACATTGCAAAGTCACCAGAAGAAACCCAGTGCACAGGATGTGTAGATGTGGTTCTTAAGCACAGACTGACCACGTTTGATGTTTCCTTACCTCCCCCTATAAGCTATCTCAGCTTCTGCAGTGTAAGCCCTCCTTGTTAGGGGCAGAATCACCAAGCACTGCGAGGACCTGCACCTCCCCTTGTCACCACCTTGCTCTGCAGTGCAGCCTCACTACACACTCACCAATCAGCACAGGGATTGCGTTATGGCCCTGATGTCCGCTCAGAACAGGATATGATCAGCTCTGTCATTTCCTCCTGGGTTGTCAACACTTCTGTTCTTAAAAAGCATCTGGGTATCTCAGCCCAAATCCTCTAACAAGCAAAGTAAGCATATATCAACAAACTACGTGAGATAATTATGGTTTTTCAGAATGCCTTTCTCCTGGGTTTAATTCAGTCTTGTTTGGCTTGGTTTCAGCTTTCACATGAGTCCCTGGTGGTTTCAGGGGCTGTTGCTTTGAGACTTGAGGCTGTGCTAGACTGCAAGTGTGTCAGGTCACAGTAATTGGGTCAAATCTCTGTGGTGGAAGTCAGGACATACCACTGCAGTCAGCTCAGCCACGGCTAGCTTACGTCACTGTAACGTCACAGAGCGTGGTTTAATTGTGAGAGTCTGCAATAAGCCTGTGCCTTGGGAAAGAATAGACAGACAGCCAGAAGGAGGAGGAGAGTCTAAGCAAATATTGGATGAAAACCAATGGGGGATGATATTTCATAATTTTCTCCCTTTACGTATACTATCTTTGATTAAACTTTTTAGAAATTTCCAGCACTTCCTTTATCCTGTTATTTAAAGGTTTTCCCCCTGCATTACCTAAGAGAATGCTGTTGTATTAAATTTAATTAAAAGATTACTTTAAAGGTAAGAAATCTGAAAAACTTCAGGGATAAGGGGAAAAATAACCCACAAAAATCTTGTCTGCCCCAACATATGCATTCATATTTTAAATTTTGTGCATATATCAAGCAATCTTACTTTAGTTCTGGTTCAGACTTAAGTACATATATTTCTATCTAGGCTGCTGCTACATATCGAAGCTTGTAGGTCAAGTTCTGTCCTAGATGTTCCATCAACTACAAATACAAACATCTATGGAAAGAATGTACCTCTAATGATTACCAGATTTGAAATATAACCTAGAAAACTATTTCTAACTAGCAAAGCAAGACAATTATGAGGAAAAGACAATTGCCAGTTCCACCTACATCTGGAAATGTGACTCAGTGTCATTTACATTAGGGATGGCCTGGTTAAATCATTCCAGGTGTCAGCCAGTCTCGTGAATCATTATTTCTTCAACCTCATGAACGGGAGCTGTAAGAGTTGTACCATTGCATAAACCAGTGCTTGTGATGCTGGAGCTTGCAGGTCCTAATGCCCTTTAGTCCTTCCTTTTGGATGGTTCTAACTTCTGGTTTCAGCATTCGAGATTTCTGGGATGTCGCAAATTGTCAGGGAGGTAAAACTTCAGGGGGGCAGCTGTGATGGCTCTAGGGAAGCTCCACAAGGAGAACCCTTGCAGAGATTCCTTTCTAAAGGATTTATTCAGAAAAAGTGTTGAGATCAGAACCACAGGGAAACATTTTGATTCCTATGTTCCCTCCTGTTTGGACTGTTCTTCCTCCTGTTTGGACTTTTCTTCCTCCTGCCTCTGCTTCCTCCCCCCCTCTGCCATGCCTTCTCTCCCCAGCCTCCTTTTCTCCTACAGCTTCTTTCGTTGTATGGCCCAGCTTTCCACTGTCTCTTTCCACCTACTGTCACTGCCACCTAATCCACTGTGAATGTGCATCTCTACTTCCTAGAGTGAATTGTTCACCTCCAGAGGGGTGAGAGGTATGTGGGTCTGTTTCACCCTTCCTTTACATTTTAACCAGAATTAGACTGTGTCCATGGAAGGAAGAGAGGTTGGATTTGAGGCTTTCAAACATGTCTTTTGAATACAGTAAAGGCCCAGTCAAGGGATGGTTTGACCTCAGTTGTTGTCTTCAAGGGCAATGGTTCCATTAAGGGAGTAGGCGTGTGGTAGTCATTAGCTGTCATGACTTAGAAGTACTAAGAATTCTCCTTCATACTTGTACGATGATCAGCAGGCTGGGACACACCCTGACTCTTAATCACATCAGATTCCTTCACCCACTCAAGGTGTACATTGGAATATGTAGGTGAAATGATTAAATATAGTAATACAGTATCGTTTCTGTTAAACCAGTCACAAAGTCCCCCCTCCCCTTAGTTTCAGTGGCACATGGAGCAAACCTATTGATTTATAAACTTTCAAGTATGCTTTCATGTGGAGCAACAAAGAACTACACCTGTCCCTGAGTCGTTACTGGTGCAGGGTGGGCTAGCAATCCTAACAAAAAAAGAAGCCTCAACTATTGGTCAGAAAAAGAGAGAGCTCACACTAAATGAAGTGAATAGCAAGGGGAAAAGCTCTGTGGAGACCAATACAATGAACTTCACTTGGGCAGGAACAGTCAGCTTCCAACACATGTAACAGGATCCCTTTTGCTAAACTGCAGCCCTGATGGGAAGGGTCTGAGGGTTACAGGCAGAGCAGACGTGAGTAATGCTGTGCTGCTCTTGCAAGAGAGAAATGACACCTAGGACAGCATAAACAGCCTGTGTGAAGTCACTCAGCTGTTCATCAAAACAGCTTTAGCTGCAATATCATGTTTGGATTTGGGTGTCAGGCTTCAGGGGAATTATGGACCAGCTGGAGAAGGTTTGAGCAGGAGCAACAACAACAGCAGAGACCTTGTGCTAAAAGAGGAGGAAAGCTTGGACAAATTAGAATTGTGTTACCAAAAGCAGAGAAGAATGCAGGGAGGGAAGAAGAGAATTGAATAGCCTACCAGTGTAAAAGGATGATAGGAAAGAATTGTTGTTCATATTTGTGGTTAGGACAGCAAGGAACAGGCTCAAGGGAAGAATAGTGTCAAGGCTGTACAGGGGTACAGTAGTGACCACACTCTGAGAAAGACTTCCTTGGAAAGAATGAAACTCTTACTCTGCTCGTTAGGGAACAAGGAAAGCAACCAGACAGCAGCTCTTGATTGCGATGGCATCTCGATGTTGTGACACAAAGAACTTGACCTTAAACCCTAAGAGCTGGATATGCACCTGCAGCTCTGATCCTTGAGATACACTTACACTTATGTAACTTTTCCAGTGGAAATGCTCTTGCTGACTTTAGCTCAAGCGCTCACTCCAGGAAAACTGCATCAGTGAGTTTACTGGGCCAGTGCCAGCAACAGTGTAATGGAATTATTTGCTTCCAACAGTAGCCGCATTTTCATTCCTGTTTTGGATTAAAACTTACTAAATATGAAGAACAAAGCTGGTGCAGAGGATCAGAATAAAGAATACCAGAGAAGTGAAGGGTGCAGTAACGATCGCAAATTTTATATGGACTTTAACTGGTGTGCATATTTAAGTGTGAAGAAACAGAGCCAGTACTTAAATCAGGGTTAAATGCAGTGGAGAAAGGGAGATAAAAGAAGGCATTAACTAGAATCCAGGAAGGGACAAATATCTATAATTGTTGTGGGAACATAAAAATATAATGTGAAACAAAAAAAGGTATTTGCTATGGAAAATAAATTCATATATATCTGTGTGAGAAACTAATGTGCATACATGTATGTGCAATTACAAATATTATCTTACTTATATTTATGTTGCAGCTTTGGAAAATGTTTGCCAGGAACTAGCTCATTCAAATTCTGGTAAGATTGCACAGAACGTTTCTGCATCACAGCCTAATGACAAAGCAGAATCATCTGCCATGATTGCCAAGGAATTGCTAAATAAAGCATAAATACCTGGAGGTGGTGAAATACACCAGCAGAAACCATGGCCAGCTGTCCTGCACAGGGCTTTGTCATGCCTGTGGCAAATAAATCTCTGAGAGTGGCACAAATAGAAAAAGGGAACAAAAGAAACACGGCTGTCGAGACAAGTGCACCTTGAACTGTGGTATGCTACACTTCTCTTACATTCAGACAGGAGGGCTAAGAAAAGCCATTAACTGCCAGAGATGAGAGATGGAGGGATGCAAAAACAACCTCTGGGAAGGTTTCTCTATAGTTTGACTAGGACAGAGACAGAGAGAGGCTGGTTCAGGTTGAAAACCTTGGGAGTGTGTTCAGTAACCAGAGGTTTTTTGAGTTTGCAGACACAGGGCCAGACAGGAAATCAGGAACTTGAACTAAAATCATGGGGAGAAGTGAAGCATAGAAGTGTCCTAGTAAAATGGAAAGGGGTTAAGTTTCCAGGTATATTTATGTGAATTAACCCCACTAGAAGCTTTTAAAAACATCGGGGTTGACTGTTTCCTTTCTAGAACAGCAGTTGCTAAATCATGTTCTGTCAAGTAATTCCTCTTTGCTGTATCTGCGCATTGTCAAAAATCAGAACAACTGAATGAAGAGCAAAAAAAAAAATTAATTAAAAATCCCCATCAATAAAAGCAAGCTATAAATACGTGTGTGGGAAGAGAGTCTTGTTACTGCAGCAGTGTAGGCTTTGTTTGAACATTTCGAGGCTATGGCTCTGGAGCCGGATCCTTCCTGTAATTGCCAGGATACAAGGATGTGAAGCAAACCAACTGTTCGAAGGAGTCTTCCCATTGTTTTCTAGGAGAGTGGGTAGTGCTTTGGTTTGGGTAGGGTTAGCACCGAGTCTTTAACAAATGAATGTGCAAAATGCTGATGCAAATATAGGTACTTGGTCTTTTTTGTTTCTGTCGTCATTTGCTTAACAAAGTAAAGAGGACCAGAGGCTATTTGAATAATGTACTTTTAGTGAATCTGTAGAAATTTGCACATGGATGTCAGCCAGCGAATTTCATAGAAGTGGATTTATTCTGGGGAGAAAACCTGAGAGGGTGGAGAGGTGATAGAAGGGAAATGTAGACATCAGGGAAGTAAACAATGCAAGGAGCAGATGGATCTGATGAGAGACAACACACAGCAAGGCTGTTCGATGAAAATAAAGGAATTGGCAGTGCTTGCATAGCGCGTTGTATATGGGGTGTGGGGGGAGGTTGACACCGGCTTCAAATGCTCCTGGACCTTCCCTGCTCTGTTCCCACAGCATGGCACGCTACTTTGAAGCTGTGCCAGCACAACTCCCTGTGTGGCCTCACAGTGAATCAAACTGAGTTCACATAAAAAGAACTCATTTTTGCCAGGTCATTTTTCAGCAAATTCAGTTCACTGATGTGGCGTACAGAATGGTACACAACTCTCTGGGAAACAATGCGTTGAGAAACCACAGCCATAGTTCATACTGAAAGAAAATACGAGAAATTTGGGATAGTTCCAATTCAAATCAAGTGCTTCAGGAAGGGCAATGTACAGACAAGGCAGACAAAACCATAACTGAAAATTTTAGTTGAAACTGGATTGTACATGGACATGGGCAAATAAGTACTGTCGAAAGCAAAGGACACATAAATATAACTGAAAGCCAAAATATTAGAAAATAAAAAGGACTGCCACTTGGGAAATGGAAAGACTTGAAATAACTTAAAGTGGTTTTCCCGAGAGCAGCTAGTTAGGATCTTAATATATCATACTTGTAGAATCTGCAAAAGTTCACAAATGTTTCTCTTCATGCCAACAGCTGACTTCACAAAACTAGCTCCTAGCATTAAGCTCATACCAATCTTTACAAGCTATGCTAAAATAATCTTTGCTTCTTTCCCAGTTTGTCATCTGTGCAATTTTTTTTTTCAATTTCATGCCTGTAGACATGCATTCTTTTATAGAAAAGAGCAGGTTTTATGGTGGAAAAAAACCCTTTGCAGTGTTTCCTTGTGTGACTACTTTCATGGTTTGTTTTTCACAACAGCTTGCTCAGTGCTTCAGGCAAATTTTGTAAGCTCGAAGGGGCAATATATTCAAAATCAAGAAGCTCTTTTGCATAAGCCATATACAAAATATACTTTGAGAATTCAAAACCTTAGGAAAATAACTTAGTTTGCTTTGTTTCTTAAATATAGCAAAACTGTAGACACAGTTCTGGACTTAGTACATTGGGCAAAAACGGAATTGGCAAAATGGTTCATCAACCGTTCTAAGTCTTTACTTTGTTAGACACAAATCTCTCTCTGTCTTTTCCATTAACTGTAAAACTGAAGTTGCATTTGACCTGCAGGAAACCTTGGACTTAAGCACCTGAGTTCACTGGGTTGTGTTGCACCTTTAGACATCAGGCCCACTGAAGGCACTATGATGTATTTTTTTAATCCTTTTTTTCTCCAGAAATTTGGGGTCCCTGCATATAGCAAGCCCGCCAGCCCTAGATTTTAAGTATATGCCTGTTGCCCCCTACAGGGAAGCCTGCTCCTTCTTTTTTCTTCTGGATAATACTGATACTTAACACAGAGTTGCAGCAAATCACAGCCAATTTGCTCTTTGACTCTCTTCCTGGGTTACTTATCAGGTAGGTTCAGATCCGATCCAAATGAACCAGGAGTTTATACAACTTCAAGGCACAAAAAAGTGTCTAAATTCAGCATAGAGATGGAAATGGTTGACCTAAGGCTTTTGAGGACTGCTTCAATGTGTAGGAGAAATAGGGACCTTCCTTATTCCTACGTGCTTGGGAAACAGAAGAACTTCTCTTTCTACAGCTGAACAAGGGGCCTGTGCTGGCACAGGGATTCCAAGTCTGTCAAACTCACTGTGCTTTTTTTCCCTCCCTATTTCTACCGTGCATATAGCGCTGGGGAGGGTTAGGGTTTGGGAGGGCAGGAGGTGTGTGTGTCCAATACTCGTACATCCAATGTGCTGTGATGAGAGAAAAAACCAAACCAAGAAAATACAATATCAATCCAATTTCTCTACAGCTGGAACTCTACTGAGAGGTGGATAGCGAGATGCCATTGCCTCTGGAAGTGCAGGGTTCTGTTTTATCATCATAGTAATTTAGCTAAAGTTTGTGAATGCAGATGCCACACAGGAACAAGTTTGAATGGGCTGCCTTGCTCTTAGGCTTGCCATACAGGCAGGGCTCTTCTCTAGAGAATGGAATACTTTCTATGTTATAGGTAAAAGGGGTGATGAACTTTTAGCTGTCACAAAAAGAGATTTTAATAAATCCCAGTTACTCTAAGTAACCCAGATGTTCAAGAGAGAGTAAAACACATTTAATAATGATATAAAACCACAAATGTGCTTACACGGCTACTTTCTGGTGCTGTTGCAGGTTTCCTCAGGCAAGCAGAGAGAAGCTTCAACTGGCCACCCTGACAAGTAAGCTTTTTATTCCTGGAAGTTAAAAGGTTTCACACTTGATGATAGATCCATGAGCCATCTTGTAGGCTGTGTCACAGTGTGGGACTTCACAGGAGTCAAGAGCTGAGAACAGCACTTCAGTAGTTACTACAGTGCCAGAGGCGCTCGTGTGTGAAGTTTAATAGAATTCCTATTAATATTTCTACTATAAAATTGAATGACGACATAGTTGTGGTAAAGCTTTTACAATTACAAGACTGTGGAGCAACATATTCAGGACATGGCAGTGCTCTTTACATTTGTTTAAAAAAAAAAAAAGAGCAAAATCCACAAGGATGAACATGTAACTTCTAGCTAATGACAAAATGCAAGCTAGGAAAAAAATTTAAAATTCACTTTTTCACTTGCCACACCTCTCATAAAACAACAAAAACTACACCTGTATGGAATTATGTAAAGTTAATGCAAATTAATACAAAGTTTAAAAGTAGCTATAGAAATGTGTAATTTCTACTATTGCTATTAATATCCTGCTTCCTATTCCACATTGACTATGATTCCAATATTGATGAAACTAAAACATACATAGCTGCATAATACTAAATATAAAACAGAAGTAGGTTACATACTCATCCGAGGTGGTACTAATTGCCAGATATTGTCTACTTTTATGAAGGTCTTAAAAAGCCTATTTTGAAGATAATAGACAGTACTTTGAGAATGCATGTGCCTAATTTTATTGACATGAGCAGTTCCCTTGAGCTGCCCCTTAGAACCAAAAAAAAAAAGCAAAATTGAAATAATTTACCAAGCATTAGGATGATTTTCACCTTTATTGTTTATTGACTTTATTTTTCAAAATTGACTGGGAGAAGAAGCTTTCTCAGACGAAGATGAAGAATTAATGAAGAATAAATTTAGCCAAACTCTGGTTTGTCAGCATTTCTGGCCATGTTCCCTGTGATCCTATCTGAATTTAGAATCTTTACAGACAGTTGACTGCCTTTTATCAGAAATCATCAAATAAAGAGGGCTTTTTCTACCTCAATTCTCTCATCCAACATTTAGGTAATCAGCTGTTCCGAATGCAAGCTTGCAAAATAAAAATTACATGAAAAGTTTAGAAAAGCAAATATTAAAATTAGACACAGAACCGAAGACGACGTCTGCACCCCAAGATGCTGTTGGGAATTGTCTTCAGGGGCTGAGGATGAGAACAGCAAATACATGAAAGAAGAAGGCAGAGTAGCACCAAAAAATGTTGTTAGTGCATATTCACATCCTAAAATCATGGGGCTGATGGGAGAATGCCACAGAGTAGGAAACTACAGTGCAGAAGAGCAGACGTCAGGGGTCCACCTCTGTACTTTGCTGTCTCAGAAAGAGCTCTGTGGGAGATGGCTGCCTGACTGTAATGGCTCTGCAGTCTGCCAATATCAGGCCAAAAGGGCATGCAAGGATCAGCTAAATACATGAGTCTATGAAAATTATTCCTACTGCAAGCTAAAAAGTTGTGTAAACAGTGGAGAGTGAAACAGTGGAATGCTGCTGATGATGTCTAATTGAAGATCAGGGCAAATACAGTAAGTTAGCTGCCATTTATCTAAGGAAATCAAATTACTGAACAGAAGAAAACACTGCTGAAAGTGATTGCAGACAAAAGACAGCAACAAATACCTTCTGAAATTACAACAGAGAAATTCTTAAAGTTTTATATATACTTCATTATTCAGGGGGAAGAGAGAGTGGCAACAATTGGTTTATATCGCTGAGGATTACAGATGACGCAGGGGAGAGAAAATGTGGACGAAGCAACAAACTCTCCTTGGCTGAATCACAGGCATCTCTTAACGTACATAGAATATTTTGTGATCCTACCTGCTGGCTGTCCTCTGCAACAGGCGTGGCCATCCATCTGCAGGGCTGGAGATGCGCTGAGGTGGCTTTTATTTGCTGCTGTTCCCTTTTCCTGTTTGGGAAGGTGAAGACGTTGCCAGCTTACTTGTCACATTGGTCCCTATGACAATGAAAGTAAACGTTGCTGGTGTAAAATGGTATCCATAGCTCCTGTCTGAGATGGAAATAAGCTCTGTGAAACAGATGGAGATGCAAATAATTAGCACTGCTCTCCAGCAGTAGTGGAGCATAAAGTTATTAGGAACAAACAAGCATGAGTGGACTTAACTGTGAATGTATTTTCTAAATTTACTTTTCGAATTTTTGCAATAACTTGGATGTTGAGTAACTGCATCAGTAACTAATCCTTTATTCCCTTTGAGAAGAGTCATGTGCTTTCCCAAGCTACAGAAATCTTTAACAAATTTCCCAAAGCACAGGTTTGTAGTCAAGGTGCTCTCTTAATGATTTAGGTTTCCAAAGCAACTGCCTACTTGTCCTCACTGATAACTTCAAATTTTGGTGCACAGCATCTCAGCCTTAAAAGTGAATTTGTTTGAGGATTTGTTCTGTATTTAGAGTACAAAAGTTGCATCATGATGCTTCCTTAGGTAACTTGCCTGTGGGCCTTTCTTTATATGTAACACACCACATTTGGTATAAATTATTGCAGCTCAGCTGACTGCTGTGAATAAAAGCTACTTTGAAGAAATCAAAGGTATGCCCAACTCTTTCATGGTTATAGTAATGTGTTTCCTCAAATATTTTTGTCCTTCACTATTAAAATCAGTGATATGATTCCTATATGTTTGTACTGAGGCTTTGGGTTTTCTTGCATAAGTTGATATATGCCATAAATATTCTCTGTCTTTAAAACAGATTTTGCTGTTTTCATAGGCTTTAAATTCACCTTTCTTCTGCAAGTGTGCATTCCTTTGTGCTTTTGTTTCTAAAACATTTAGAAAACCTATCTCTGATAAATCCCTTTGATTAGACTATAAAATGACGTAAACCAGTCAGATACCCAAATTCTATCTGTTCAAGAGAATAGCAGAGTTTGATTCTCGCACAATGACCCATGTAATTATTCTGAGTTGCTAAAAATTTCCTTTGTATGTATATATGTCAGTATTTTTTAACTATCCATGTTTATGTTAACACTTATATTTCTAGGAATATAATTGTGTTAAATTCCATAACATCACAGCCACAAAAAGTCTTTGATCTTTGTTACAGCAGTGACAGTTGCTTGAAGAATAAAACCTCGAAATGAAGCAGGACCTTAATCAAGAAATATTCTCTGAAAGTGTTGAAGTTAGTGGCTATTTTTGTCCAGGCTTGAGTAATGGTTTGTCAGAAAGCAGGAGGTGCTGGGACTGTGAAAGTCACAGCCCAAGCAGAAGTTTCCCTCCAATTCAGACCTGAATTTTTTTCAGGTTTGCTCAGCTTAATCTACAGTTAATGAGCAATTCTGGGTCTGAGGCTAAGCTGTACCAGAGCCTGATTAACATCATCTCAGTCCCTCCTGGACTATTACTCTGCAAGCGTCTCTGTTGACATCCTGTATGTTTTTATCTTTCTAAGTACTATTTAAGCATCAGGATTCTGTCAGGTTAACTTTTATTTGCATGTTCTCCCTTCTGCTCAGAACAGGTGTGTTTGTTATGAACCCATTTCCTGGACAGTTCCAGTAACTTTTCTGGAGAGCCCTAGTGAGACTTGCTGGCCACTCTGACCCGTCATCACACCTGTACATCTATCTCCCTTCCTGGCAGCCTTCCAGCCTTAATGCCAATCTGCTAAGAGGGAAATAATGCTTGCGTATGAAGATTCATAATCGATTACTATCTTACAGATGCCTGAGATTACAAATTTTGCAAGCTGCTGAATGCACGTGCAAGTTCATGACACTGTTTGTTCAGCTCTTTCCACTGCCTTGCTCACCCTGCCAGTGGATGTGCAATGAATTATTACTAACATTCCTTTATCTTATAGGGTAGAACTTTCATTGGAATGCTCCTTGCATTAAACTGTGTCTTCTAACATAAAATTTGGGGTTTTGCATCCTCAGCAGATTCCCATTTCTGTCCCTCTGATTATTAAAACCAGCCACCGATGTAGTGATGGGCTGTATTTGGAGGGGGGGGATTTGTGTGTAATTGCTGGGCTCTAACTTAACAAATCAGGGTTATCAGTGACACTGAAGTCTTTTACTGTGTAGATGATAAGCCAGGTAATGTCCCTTTCCAAGTGTGTTCACGTGGTGAAGTTTCACCAAGAGCAAATGCCAGGATAAGGAAGAATCTCTGCATGACATCAGCAACAGCTTAAGCATTCATTCAAGTTTGTGTTTCCATTCAAAGTACAGCGTCTTGATTAAAAATTTCTGTGTTCTTAGCTCTGTCTGCACTCCAGAATTTTGTGCAGTGTTCCAAAGCATCCCTATTTTTACTGTTCCTGCTTCTCTTCTTCCCCAGCAAATCCGAGTGCTTAACCTGCAACCACATTCATCGTCACTGCTTCAAAGGAGGACAGTGCTATTATCCCATTTACAAACTGAGAACCTGAGGCACAAATAAGAGCAGTGACACACCAGAGGTCACACAGGAAGTCTGTGGGAGAGCTGGGTGCTGAATTGTGGTCATTCAAGTCCGAGGTTAGGGACTAGAACTTTCCTCTTTGATGGGGAACTGAAAATACTTTCTTAAATTCAACGTATTTGAAGGAATTTGATCCTCTCTTTGACAGCTTCCTATTTTTCATTATAAAAATATGGGTAATGTATCAAGTTAGTCAAATTATTCTTCCTTTTTTGTAATGTGAAAAATATTTTTATTTAATTTGCCATTTATTTAGTAGGAGGAATCATAAGCATTAGGAAAATCTTTGTGTCTATTACGAGAAATATCTACTAAAAAAATGAGGCAAAACACCTGTAGCCTTTTAAGCCAGACCAGATAAACTTGACACTTTAGCCACTAGAGGGACCTCCAGGAATAGAATATACAAAAACAGACTGCACAAAAACATTTGAAGTATTAGGTGCCTCTAAAGAAAAACAAAAAAAGCTTTGCGGACCAAAGCGTTTGTTTATAATGCGGTCTGAAATAACAGGAAACATGAATTAACTAATTATCTTTTAAATTTTGTCAGGGAAAAGCAACTTCTCTGCTGGTAGGATGTGAGTTTGGTGAGTTGCTTCCTCTTCATCGACTTAGTGAGGTTAGCACATCTGCTTTGAAGAGGCCTGTAACTTACCAGGAAAATTGTAGATTGTTCTTTTGAGCAGTACAAAGCAAATGCAGTTATTCTCTTTCCAGAGTTTCTGAGAAGAATATGATTTGGATGTGGTGCAGGCAGTCTGAAATCAGTAAGCTTATTTTCCCCTCTGAGTGGTACTTTAGCAGAGCCCTCAAGTAATGTCAAATTTTAACAGCAGTTTAATAGCCCAGTTAACAAATGTTAATGCCTTGCCATGCATGCAAATGGTCTCTCTAAAGAGTAGTTATGCTACCGCCTGGGTCACTGGATTTGTAATTAGCCATCAATCAGAGAGATGACAAGGGTGCTCTAATGTTCCCTTTTTCCCTTCCGCAAAATTACAGAGGGAGCTGTGGTGTTCATCACGCACAACGTTTTGGGGCTCTGCAAGTTCCAGCTTTAGCATTTGCACTGTAAACCACAAAATCCTGCTGAGCAACTGTGCTTTTGAGACACTGGAGACGAGGACACAGAGATAAGAACTGCAATTAACCCAATTAGAAAAAGGTCAGGCATGTCTCTAGAATTTGGCATTAAAACACAGTTATGGAACAGGTTAAAAGTATTTTTGCAAGACTTTGAATTACAATTGCATTGTTTAGCTTTACCTATTAGAATGGTCCTAGTGAAATGAAAACTTTTATTTTGTGAGATGAAAGTAACCTGAAATTCCAGTTTGGCAGAGCTGATGGTTGCACAGGTCTCCTGTGGTCTGTCCACTGAGTTTTATAGTTTCCAATTTGTTTGTCTTGAGAGGTTACTCGTTGAGAAAAGGTGTAGTGGGAGGGGAGGAGACATTGCTAGTACCTTTTCTATTATTCTTTGTTGTGTGGTTGGGTTGGGATTTTTTTGAGGCATTAGAAAACTTTTTGATGCATTATTGTTTGAAAAACCTTTGCTTCCGCCACAGAGTTAGCATTAAATTCCTTGTGTTGCACATGTATAACCTCCCACTGAAGTTTTCCAGAGAACTACCTGCAATTAAAAGGCATTCAACCACAGGCTTAACTGTCAGCCTGATGATGCTTGACATCAAATTGGGTTGCCAAAGGGGTCCTGTTGAAGAAGAATGATTATCTGTCCCATGCCATTCCATACACGTGAAGTAGGATATTATATGTTACAGATTAACGTGGTCACAGGCAGGAAGTGTTCCTGGACCAGGAAGAGATTTGGTGATAGCTAGTGATTTCTTTCTCAGCTGCTAAGAGTGAAACCCTTCCTGAAATACCAGGACATCCTTTCATTAAGAGTAGTCCCCTCCATAAGCAATTATGGGGCAAAACTTTTTTTGGGGGGGGGATTTCAGAATTTCAATTAATTTATTTGGCGCTTACTCAGTGGTGTTATTTGATACTGATTTTAGCCTAACAAAGAGAAGGTTTGTGACTAATGTGAGGAGGAGAATTTGCTTTTGATGCAAGAAGATGATGTAACAACCTCTTCATTTGGAGAATGCTGTTAGTCACTGCCCTGAGACATGCTGGCCTGTGTAAGAGTGTGCACACTGAATCCTGTGTGGTGTTTTGTGAGCAAGCAAACAAAACTGCCGAGTCTCGCTTGCTCCTGAGAGTAAAATACACCACATCTGCCTTAGTGATGAAAATGAACGTTGCAGGATGTTGCCAGCCTCTTTAGTCTTCTCTTTTGGAGTAATAGCTAAAAGAATCCTTTTCAGTTACAAAAATTGCTGAAAAATTAACTACATTAGAGAGCTCAGGGGGATGGGACACTACTGGCAACTGCTGAAACAGACTGGAGAAGTTACAGATGCACGGGTCCACAAGTGTGTCTGGCACAAGATCTCCTAAAGGTATCCCCTGTTAGTTTTATCAGGCTTCCACAAGATTTAGGTTTTTATTTTTCCTACTGCCACTTTGTTGTGGCACCACGAAGAGGTGGGGAGCAGGATGGAAGTGTTGAGGGGACGTTTACAGGTTGTGGTGCTCCAAAACAGTTCAGTCACAATTCTAGCACCACTTTTTTTTTTTCCTTATTGACCATGAGCCCTTCAAGGGCTCTGCCCTCAGGTCCTGCTCCTAAACAAGTAAACACTTAGGACCTGAATTCTTCAGACTCACTTATGTATGGAAGATTTTGGTCAGCCAGCAACAAGAGCAAATAGAACAGGCTAACACTGCAGAAAGAAATTTTGATCTTTATTGACAGAAACCAAAATTCCAGTTGGCTGGTACTGGCCTTTCATATAAATTAATGTTCCTTAACAAGAAAAATGAAGAGTCTACCAAGGTTTTTGCCTCAGTCTTCAATGGCAACCTCTCTTGTCACAGCTCTCCAGTGGATGGACCGCAGGATGGGAACTGGGGGAGCAAAGTCTGTCCCACTGTAATAAAGATCAGGTTCATGGCCACCTGAGGAACCTGAATGTGCATAAGTCCATGGGACCCGATGAGATGCATCCCAGAGTCCTGAGGGAATTTGCTGACACAGTTGCCAAGCCACTCTCCGTGATACTCGAAAAGTCCTGGCTGTCAGGCAAAGTGTCATGTGGCTGGAAAAAGGGAAATACTGCACCCATCTTTAAAAAGAGTAGAAAGAAGGACCCTGGGAGGACCTGTTTTCCTCAGCTTTGTGCTTGGGAAGTTCCTGGAACAGATCCTCATAAAAGCTGTGCTGCGGCACATGGAGAGCGGGGAGGTGATTTGAGACAGCCGGCACGGCTTCACCCAGGGCTAATCCTGCCTGACCGACCTAACGGCCTTCTGTGACGGACTGCCTACGTCAGTGGGCAAGGGAAGGGATACAGGGGTATCATTTGACATGAAGGAATGTCATTTATCTGGATTTCTGTGAAGCCTTTGGTCCCCCCACCAACATCCTTCTCTCTGAATTGGAGACTGGTTCAATGGGTAGACTGTGAGGTGGGTAAGGAATTGGCTGGATAGCTGCATCCAGAGGGTAGAGATCAACGACTCAGAGTTCCCAATGTTTGAAAACAAAACAGAAAAATTGTTTGTGAGGCATAAGCCTAAATATATTCTCAGAGTCTTTCTTTGCCCCAGGACTTCAAACCTGAGCACTGGTGGACAGTAACATCCTTCCCAGAATGTCACCAATGTGCTTTAAATCCCTGTTAAACAATGTAAAAACACAACATAAATGTAGCCATAACCATGCACTCAGGTAGCATCCAAACAGATAATGCTAATCGGGGCTGTCAGCAGGACTGCACAGCCTCCATACAGCTATCTGGTGCATGCCACTCGCTATCTTCTGCAGCACTGCTTCTTTCTGCTGCCCGCATTCCTGAGCGGACTGCATCCACAGTTAAAAATAACCCAGCAGTAAAGAAGGGAGGGGATTAAAGGACACCTTAAACTTTCTGAATAGAGTATTTTCTGCTCTTTTCTGTCTGCTCCATTTGTCTTCAAATAGACTGACAGAAGAGCAGACTGCATAAACACCTGTTGAGAGTGTGTCTTTTTTGACAGTGATTACTCTCCCTAATAGGAAGGGATTAATTAATGTGATCTCTGACTTACGATTGATTAACAGCTACCTGGTTAGGCTGCTCCTCCTTTGTGAAGTTGTTTCAAGTGGAGGAAGGTGGGTTTCTTCTTCTTTTCCCACATCCCGTTCTATCCGTAGGTATTGAATTACCACTGAAGGCAGCATCTCAGAACAGGTGAGGCTGTATTGTCCAGTTTTCAGGAAACAGTTTACTGAGTGTATGATCCAGGACATACTTTGCCCACCAACAGGCTGCTGTGACCTCTGTAATTCCTGAGGATGAACATGTCCCATGTCTTTCACAGCAGCACTCGTCCTAACTAACCAGCACTGTACTGTGGTGCTTTCTGAAGGATCAGCAAATGTGTCACATTCCCTGGACATTCTGCCCTCACACTTCATGATGATACTACTGCTTTTGAGGGCTCCCAGGAAGCCTAGAAGGCCATGGTCAACCTAAAGTGCGGGTAGAGCAATGACAAGGCGACTGTGGATTTTACTGACCAAAGCAGCTGGGGGAAATTCACTGGAAGGCAAAGTTGATGGTCAGTGTTTTGGGGATATACTGCGGCTTCAAATACATTACGCTCTCTGTATCTGGAGTTTCTGCTGGTGTGCTAAGTTGTTTGACTAGCAATGCCTGCCAACAGGGAAAACTTGCTGGATTTATACATGAGAAGCATGGATGTATTCAAGAGCCTGTAACAAAGATTTTGCCTAAATTTAAAACCTGAAGTTAATTTGCATAAAAGCATGCAAGTTGTATCTTAATAGATTTGGATTAATTAAAAATGGTAGATAAGATTATCGAGGTGTCCAATGAAAAATGTCTACATGTACTCAGAAAATTGTTCTTAATTGAAACTTGATGAATGAATAAAAATTTACATTTATCTCCCCATCTCCCTACCGGACTGGCTAAGCCCTAATCTTCCCAGGATTTAAAAAGTGAGGCAAACCCTTGCGTCCCTTTCCACTTGCTGTTGCTTTGAATTATAAGGCTGAGGTTTATTTCTCCAACTTGTTATTGTTGTATTTCCAAACTGTTCTTTGTGTCTGAGGTCTAAGTACTTAGTTGTTTTTTAGCTTGTAATATGAATATTTTTAAAGTAATGACGAGTCTGTGAATCAAATTTTTTAATCAATAGAGAATATTTCAAAAGTTTTTATCATACCTCTCTACATGAAAATACATAAACAATCTAGGACTTTATTCTCAATTCAGTAGAGTGACATTTACCTTCTTCACTGACTGTGTTTTTATAATGATCTACAGACTCAGTTCAAATGTGGGTTCTCCAGGAAATGCAACACAACAAAATATTTGCTCTAATTCAAGAAAAAGAATTCAAAAATTGAGACAACAAAAGTCTCACTTTCCTCTCCTTGAAAACTGTGATTTAACATGTCCCCTACAGTAGCTGGGCAGAAACGAAAGTGGTATTCAAAAAAAACCCCTCAAACCTAATTCAAACAAAAACCATCCCACAGAGTAGTCTAACAGCAAACAAGATGATTTCCATGCCGGAGGAGAACTGGCGCAACCTGTAATTGCAATGGAAGTGTTAAAGGATTTCAGAAGACAGAGAACATTCAGACACAAACTGTTTGTTTGAGTCTTAGCTTCCACAGGGAAGTAATCAGGCAAAAGATCAAGGTGTCTTTAACTGGCTGCAGCAATTCCTGCTTGTAAACATTCATCAGTGATTTAGCAGTGTGGTCTTGCACGGTACTCTGGCAGGCACAAAGAGAAAATCCAGCATGTCATGGGCATGTTTGACACTGCAGGCATAATAGTGCTCACAATTTGGTACAGGGTAACAGAGCCCCGGGATGGTACAAACATTTTTTGATCTACTGTAGCTCAAAAAAGCCTTTAACTAATAATTTACCAGTCTTGCTCCAATTAAATTACTAGAATTGGGAGCTTTGCCATCAGCTTCACTGGTGTATTATCATCATACTATAGTGACTTACACCATCTCACGTTTAGAATCATAGTTCTCCTAAAGACAAATATATTTAAAACAGTACTTGCAAGCTGTGAATTAAAATATTGTGGGTGTTACTCATTTCGCTGCAACGCTGCAGTTCTGTAAATACTCAAAGTAGATTAAATTATTATTATTCTAAGAAACAATTCATTGTAGTAGTTCCACCTTAATATTTAAAACCCACATCCCCTTTATTCAGCATATCTTCCTACTCTCTTCACTATCAATGCTTAGATACCCAGCTCCATAAATATATTTGAACACTCATCTCCCTCCTCTTCCCATTTTTAACTCTTTCATGTGTACACCACACTCTCTGGATTTTTTTCTCTTTTTCCACTAACGCAATGCTGTTGTTTTGTAAAATAAACGTGATTAAAATCAAGACATGGCTACTTAAGAAGAGGGAAAATGGGAATTTCCATTACTATGTTAAAATATGCATTCTGAAAATGTTGCAAATTAATATACAGTTTTGGTAACTTAGTATACATTAAAGATAATTATTCCCTGCATTCTCATCACTAAATAGTCATCTATTTGACACTTTTATTTAAGTATGCTCTTGCTTTCACCTGTGCCAGACATGTTTTACCATTCAGTACCTTGAACTCTCTGTCAAACATCTAATAAAATGATTCTTGCTATATGGAATAAATGTTATCATTTATCAGTAACACATTTAAAATACAGATTTTGATTAATTCCTTGGCTCTCGGAAAAGGTCTTTAGATATTACCTAAATACTAATTTTAAATACTTTAAGTTTCCTTTAATTGTGATGATTCTTCGAAAGATTGAGCCAACATTGGAATTCCAACCTAAAGCCTTATGAAAATATTTCAGTCTTGAAAAACAACTCAATATATTAGGCTAGGGAATATATTACAGCCTTTTATTTGTTTTGCAGTAAAAAATTTATTTAAACAAACCTTGGTTGTTTGGAACAGTTTCTCACTAAACACTGAAGATCGAATTTAGATCTTACCAATTTTCTTCCTTGCTTAGCCATTTCAATATATCATACCCCCCTAAATTTTCTTTTGCAAGGAAACTGCATAAGTAATACAGAAATTCAATTTTCCTAGGTTCAGATAGAGTGAAGTTTCTATTCTCTGTTTTGTTAGTCAATGGATAAATAACAACATTACGCCACAATATTTTTAAAAGGTTTTGAAAAGTTTTATGAAGAACAACATCATTTACGTGTGAACACACAGCTTCTTGTTTCGCTGAACTCCGTAGGTTATGTTTTGCAGCTGGCTCCAGGATAAGGCTCTGTATAAGCCAGACAATGTTATGTTGGTCTATAAAACAAAGTGGAACACTTATATAAAGAAACACATTTGTTAACTTTAATATCAAGACTTTATCAGGCTGGCCCTCAAACAGAGAGCCTTCAAGGGTAGCAATGACATTCTTTCTTCCAACAGCCATTTTTCTTGCAGGCTTGTTGCAAGAAAGACCGGTTTCTCAAAATAGAGAAACCAGGCTCTATTTTGACCAGACACAGGAAAATTTTCCTTTGAAACGCTGTTTTTTTTAAGCTGGTTTGTTCTTTGTGCTCTGGTGGAGGGGGGAAAAGCCTGGTTAGGACGTTGCTGGTATAGAAACAAGTTTTGCAAAGTCTCGTTTTAACACTTCCATTTTTGTATTCCTAAGATGGGGCCAGACTCCTCATGTGTGTAAATCAGTACAAGAGCCCACCCGTCTTTCTTGTTTACGCTAGTGAAAGATCTTGCCCAGTTCCCCCACAATTTGTGCAGCCTGACATTTGAATGAAACTGCAATTAGCAGGGTTGTTTTCATTTAACTTTATTTAGCACCTTATCTCCCTGTAACATTCTTGTCCGAGTACCAGTATCAACCATGAACTCAACATAGCTCTTACTAGTACTGTTCTATTTTGAGCTGGAAGAAAAAACCCATAAGTCCAGATCAAAGAGCACCTTCCCCTTCACTCTGGGAATAGAAATTGTTAACCAACTAATTGGTGCAAAAAGCCATGACAAATCGATTCACACCACAGTTATGGAAGTCATAACTAAATCTACCAGACAGGAGAGTTATCCAAGCCCTCAAAATGACTTGATCTTAATGGCCAAGCATATGCAACTTTCCACGGAAACCAAAATGCAGTTGGTGAGGGACCCAACTTGTAAGTGTTAAAGGCCTTCAGAAGAACTTGTAGAGGATGCAATTTTGCAGGACTGTGTTTGCTGTGTTCTACAGTTTTCCCAGCTCCTCAGCTATTCATTCCCTTTGGTTACAATAACACGAAGGACAGCAAACCTGTTGTTTGGGCTCATAATTCTTGTTAGCAATTTTAAAAAGAGCCTCCTGGAGGATTCCGACTCTGGCAGAGCTCTGCTGCTCCCAGGTGCTGAAATTCTGTGAAAAGGAATGGAGCAGCTGGTCCAGAAGGTTTTGGAGGTCCTAGTTCTGAAGTAAGGGGTTGTACCCGACAATCTCAAGCCACCCAATGCCACAGTCCTGGGAAACATCGGAGTGGCTGAGAAGGCAGGAAAGCCTGCTGGGCTTCTGGGTCGCTGGAAGGCTGCTTCCCGCTCTCTGCCCTGGCAGCTCCTCACACAGGTGAGAGGCCACCCGCACGCAGCCACAGCGGTGACAAGGGCACAGGTGATCCAGGCGAAGGTCAGCAATGAGGACAGTGGCACTTGCGAGCGTGGCACGGAGATGGTCCAGGCGCCGCCCGGCGCTCCCGCCGGTGCCGGGCAGGGGGAGCGGGTGCCGCGGGCAGCGCCTCCCGCCGGGCCTCACCGGGACTGCGCCCGGGCCCGCCCCCGCTTCCCCGCACCTTTCCCGGCCGGAGCCGCCCC